>RPOG01004158.1:0-49560 GCA_008086565.1 Thalassoma bifasciatum
TCCACTTAGACGACCAGATGTAATTTTCAACCCACGGCTGCTGCTGCTTCTGCTGCACTATTTCCATTTGCTGCTTCCATTTCGGCTGTTTGAAGAAAGTTAAAAACTGTTCAGTGGTTTGACTGAGAATCTGCACAAA
Source organism: Thalassoma bifasciatum (assembly GCA_008086565.1). NCBI lineage: Eukaryota > Metazoa > Chordata > Actinopteri > Labriformes > Labridae > Thalassoma > Thalassoma bifasciatum. Next base: position 140 of record RPOG01004158.1, read on the forward strand.
CACAACTAAAAGAAGAGCTCTAGACTCTGATAATCTTTATTCTGCATTTCTTTATTCGCGTGCATGTTGATGTCCCTGTTTTATATGAATTACACATTTCATTGTCTTTTTCCACAGGAGGATAAATCATTCACTTCTCCTGATTAGGACATCAGACGCTTGAGACAATATTGCTTTCTTGGCTCTCCCTGCAGTGCTCGTAATCTTCATTCAGCTGACTTACTTACACTTTAGCTTAGGTTTTTTTACACCTACGACTGTATTTAAATTCTTTTGTTTATTACGTGAAGTTTAGACCATAACAAAGTGACCTCGTCCTACTAATTTAGTGTGTTTGCTACATAGAATTGAACTGGGTTTTCGTCGAAAAGGTGAGGCTGCTACATTGTTACTGAGTCCGTCAATCAGTCGGTCTGCATTCATCCAGCCAGCTATCAAACACCGAGCCAAGCATCATTTGTCTGGCCAGGAAATCAGGTAGACCACTCATTCATGCCAACTCCCGGCTCCAAACCGAGCCGTCCAACAAGCTCCAGCGCTCCATCAAACGTCCGAGCAGCCAGAGAGGCCCGTCAATCATCAACCCTCCCTCGCACCCAGCCGTCAGCGGGCATCAAGGTTAGAACGCCATCCAGACAAGCGCTCGCTCAAACATCCCCAGCTCACCTCCGGGAAGTTCAGCAGGTCCACAGCTCTCTCTCTCGGGGTCGATATCAGCCACCCACAAGGTCTTAGTGCAGCCTTTCCACAGGCCGTAGTGCGCTGTCAGACACGTCTGCGAGAGAATCGACATCAGAATCTTCAAGGTTTAAACACCAAACTGTGATTCTGCCCTCACAGAAAGAACTGTTTGTTTTTGTCTCCATGAAGTAAACATTCCTGCGCAGAGTAAAACTTTCTGATTGTGTCTTCTCCTCGGTGAAAACAGCATCTTATGAAGCAGGACTCTCTCTTGTTCTCATGTTTCACAGTTGTATCCTGTTTCTTATTGTGCTGTTCCAGCTTGGAGGTATTTTGTAATTAGTCATCAGCGCTGAACAAATAAATACTCTGAACCTGAACCTCTAAAAACCAAAACACGTTAATATCCCAATTTGCTTCACAGTTAAATTCATCCTCTCCTTTTCAAAGCTTTCCCTGCAGGTTTTTGTTTTTGTAGTTTGAAGTATTAAGTATTTGCCGGAAGGGAACTTGAATCTAACTCCTGTTTCTTTACCTGATTGTTGTAGAAACTCTTCGGAGGTGAAAGCTCCACCCAAAACTCTGTCCCGACCCCGAGGATGGTCAGGACAACGCCGACGATGGCGACGAAGAACGCCAGCTTGATCTGGGGACAGAAAAAAAAAACAGCTTCAGTATCAATCATGAAATTCATAATACATGAAAACACTCAGTGACTTTTTTTGGGCATCTTATTAGAAATGTTGAACCTGTCATATATGAAAAAAAAGTTTTCTCCCAATTGTCTTATCATTTTGGGCTGGTAGGTCTTGATACCTATGGAAGCCCATTAATGCCAGTAAAAAAAATAAAAATGAAAACTTGCTTTGCTGAGATTGCATTTCTTTTCTTTTTTTGCCCCTATCAAGTTGAAATCTTGAGATAAAAGTTACAATTTTGAGTTAAAAAGTTAAAATCTCAAGTAAATAGGGCCAAATTTTGACTTTATTAACTGGAGATTTCAACTTTTTATCTCAAAATTTCTACTTTACTAACTCGGAGTTTTGGATTTTAACTCAAAATTTCAACTTTTTATTTCAAATTTTAACTTTTTTTCTCAAAATTCCTACTTTAGTAACTCTAAATTTTGGATTTTAACTCAAAATTTCAACTTTTTATCTCAAAATTTCAACTTTTTGTCTCAAAATTTCTACTTTACTAACTTTAATGTTTTGGATTTTAACTCAAAATTTCAGCTTTTTATCTCAAAATTTTAACGTTTTGTCTCAAAATTTCTACTTTACTAACTCAAAGTTTTGGATTTTAACTCAAAATTTCAACTTTTTATCTCAAAATTTCAACTTTTTGTCTCAAAATTTCTACTTTACTAACTCAAAGTTTTGGATTTTAGCTCAAAATTTCAACTTTTTGTCTCAAAATTTCTACTTTACTAACTCGAAGTTTTGGATGTTAACTCAAAATTTCAACTTTTTATCTCAAAATTTCAACTTTTTGTCTCAAAATTTCTACATTACTAACTCTAAATTTTGGATTTTAACTCAAAATTTCAACCTTTTGTCTCAAAATGTCTACTTTACCAACTGGAAATTTCGGTTTTAACTCCAATTTTTGATTTTTCGTCTCAAAATTTCGACCTTTTTACCTCGAAATTTCAAATCTTTATCCTAAAATTTCAAATTTATCATCTCAAAATTTCCACTCAGGGATATTTTCTGCTTGAAACAGACGGCGCATTAATTTCCCAGACTCATTAAGCATGAATCAAAAACAAAAGCAAACAAAAAAAAGATATTCCATCTTCACCAACTGCTTCACCCCGACTCCAGTTAGTTACAAATGCACATATTATACATTCAAACGGCATATAGATAAATACACATTCATATACATACACACATATACACATTCACACACATTTACACTGATGTGCATATTCATGTATGTACATACACATGTATATAAAACCCATGGAAATATAAAAATGAATTGATAAAAAATAAGGACGTGACTCAAAAATTCAAAAAACCCCAAAACAGGAACATCTAGTTTTTTAATAGGCAACCAAATTGGACTCAAAATTAAATGGAGTTTTTTGATGAGTTAACTGACGGATTCAGAGATGTTCAGTGAGCTTCCTCTTTCTCTGACACTTTTCATAATCATGTTTTCTTGTGCAGCCTCTGAGTTTAAGGTTCAGATATTAAAAATGGGACTTTAAGTGCAACACGAGGACCTGAAAGTTAAGAAAAGCTCCGAGCAGATTTCCTGCAGCGTGGAGGACGTTACAGCACCGAGAGGAAAGAACAATCTCTGCCTCTTGTTTTTAATGTTTCGCAGCACTCTCCAAAGAGCACTTGAGATCTGTGGGTGGGATGTTATACTTCAACCTCTGTGTGGAGATGTTCAAAGCAGGAATAGTTTTTGAAAGCAAGGACCTTTTGTCTGGTCCTGACTCCTCTAAAGCGTTTTTTGAGAGACTTGTTTTTAGGCAAGAAGAAGCTGTAGAGTTCAGAGAGAGGGACGTGAAGGTCTCCAAATCAATTCAAGAGTGGCTGCAGGTGTGTGTGAGTCACCAAAGGGAAAAACAAGCTGGTGAAAAAAAACTGTTACATGATAGATTTCTTTTCTCTGAGCTGTTACCTTCCCCTCCTGTGCCTCGCTCATGGCGTGTCCCGTCGATGTCGTCCTGCGCCGCTTGTTCCCTCCGAAGGTGCTGCGTCCTGACATCAGACTGGCTAAAGCGACCGGACCCTGCTGCGGTCCCATCGGTACAGGCCCCCCCACGGTTCCTGTGGCCGCAGGACTCACCGTGCGGCCCTCCTCGTCCGTCACCAGAAAGGTCGACCACATTTTGTGACGACGTAGAAAACAACTAATACAGATTCAGCTCAATTCTCCCTCGACGGGGAGAGAAATTAAGTGCGGGAAACTGTTGTGTGCCCAAAAAGAAAACTGGGAAAAACATAAAAAGGGTATGAAAAGTCAGAAAGAAGAGGAAAAGGAAAGATAGAGGTAGATGAAAAAAGCTTCGAGACCAGAAAGATCCACTGGTATTGGCAACTTTACAAAAACCGTCTTTCAAAAGTTTAGCAGGAAGAAGCAAAAATCATCCTCTTCTTGTGAAAAAGCCCGAGAGAAAACGGCGGCTTTGATGACGGATGCAAAACTGCCAAAGAAGTCATAATGAAAAGGAGAAAATTACAGAAAATGAGCGGAGAAAAAAGTGCAGCCACTGAGAGTCTGAGGTAGAAGTCAGTGGAGGGTGAAATGATGAATATCCTAAGAAAGAAAGAGAAGAAGAGAAAATAAAAGTGATGATCATGATCTCATTAAACAGAGGTTTAACAGGAGAGGAAATAAATCGACTTTGAGTGTTTGATGGTGCAAAATAAAACCAGGAAAAAGTCCACAAACAGGTCAACAGAGTCAATTTATTAGTGTTGATGCAAACAGCTGTAGCATGTCATGCATGTAACCACCAGGGGGTAAGAAGAAATTAAATAAACAGATTTAGATGTGGAGAAAGGATGAAAAGCTTTGCTGTAGACTGGAGGAGGTTGCTTTCCCTCTTGCAAGAAATTTTCCATGTTAATGTGCATTTCCCTTCCTGTTTCTCATATTCTATAGTCAGACTTGGGGGTTATATTGAATATACTCGATATATCGCAGGTTTTTGCACGTGGGATGTATAAAATGACTTTAACCTGACCATCCAGTATAAATTGTCGGGTGAATGTATTGAGACGTGAGTATGTAATTTTCTTTGTAGTTTTCTGTGTTTCTTTCTCCCTCTGCTGATGCATCTTGCACTAAACAGCTCACTTCCCTGCCCATCCAGAAAACCCTCCAGCGCATGCGTGATTTTGTTTTGGGAGACTTTGCTGCCTGTTTCATCCTCGCCTGATTGTATTTAAGGTTCAGTTTCATTCTGTATGAGCTTCATTTGGCATAATTTACAGCTGAATACCAAAAAACTGCAAGCTGTTATGTTTTTAGAGAACAAATAAAGTTTTGCATCATCACAAAAAACATACAGAAACCTCTAATAACAGACCAAAAATAAAACTCTGAGCTGCAAAGTAAACAGAAGGAGGAAGAGAATCCTCAAACTGTTGTGCTAGACGTTAAAGATTCCCATGGACAGTTGATGGAGCATTAATAGGTCCAGTTGTATTGCCCATTAACTTCCTGTTATGAACCTGTGTGTCCTTCAAAATAAGAGCAGGTTGTAAAACTAACATTACATTACAAAACTTAGCTGATTTATGGAAGTAAAGTTAGATTAAGTCATCCCCAGTTTTAGTTTGTGTAATTTCCTAACTTTATTTGATCTTCATGGTTTTGATTTTAGAAATCTATAGAGACAGTCATGTGACATATTCAGCCAGATAAATAAATCTGAATGAAATATTTCTCTGGAATTAAAAATATGTAACTGAAATAAGTGTGGTTTGGAATAAAAAGTTTGTTAGACTTAAACTGATTTTGATTTTTCCCTTTTTGGCTTCAAATTTTATAACTCTGACTGAAAGGTCTGTTTGAATCATTATACTGGTGTCATTTCATTAATTGAAGGGTTGAATTGAAGAAATCAAAATATCAAGATGTATATAGTGTATAGAGATATAGCCAAAAAATATCAAGGTGTTGATTTTAGGCCATTTCCTGCAGCCCTAAGTCATATATAGCCAACATTAAGACCTTTTTGCATATTCAAGCGCACTAAAATGCAACTGGCCTTCATCAGATTGTGGGTAAACAGTATATTTGTGCCCATTAATTGGAATTTGGTTGCTATCGACAGGTTGGAGAAACTGCCATGAGACTGGATGACATTGGGTTTAAAGCTTCGGTGTCTTAACGACTGATGTATACAGACCTAATCTTCATTAACATAATTTTAGTCTGAGAACTCGTCACTTTCATCACTTTCTATGTGACAGGAGAGGAGCACTAAAGCGCAGAGAGCTTCCTCCAGTGACACATAAAATCCTCCTACCATTTCCATTCTAACGGCAGGCAATATAAAAGCACTTAGCATAGTGTAATCACAATCAATTATCTATTCTGAGCTGTTATGTGACAACAAACAGAGAGAAAAAACACTCAGCACTTTCCATCACAGCCTGTCGTCTATTCTCAGACTCATTGGTTCCTCAGCGCCACAAAAAAAACACTCCTGTTCAAGCCGTGACCAATTATCTTTTCCGAGAAGCTCCGTGATGGAGAAGTCACACAGACGCTGGGCGCATGAATCCGGTTTTACAGCTTCCATGTCCGAAGGGTGAAGGAAGCAGCTGTCCCGCAGCGTTCCAGCAGGATTGTGGTGACAACAGACGAGACACGGAGCTCTGCCTCTTGTTAGTGAGAAAGAAACACATCCTCCGGGGAGAGCACACAAGTTCACTTTCACTACACTGTCTGTGTCGTTAACAAGCTCACAAGCTGCAGAACCTGGGCTTTAAAACATCCGTTCACCTTGTTTTATCAAGGATGTCAAACATTTCTCACTTCCTTTCAGATAAAATCACTGGGGGAAAAACTGCACAACATGTAGTGATGTATCTTTTCTTAAATGTGGCCAAAAATCTTTGACTTATAAACTTTGAGAGAGTTTTTCTCAAATTGAAACTTTTAACTATCTCATTTTGTTTCAATAAATCAGGTTTTAAATCCTTCTGGGTGGAAAAGTTGAATCACATTCTTTGAAAATTGGAGGCAGAGAAGTCAAATATCTGATCCAGGAGAGTGAGGAACAAAATATGATTAATTCTGCCTGATTTGAACATGACGCTGGGATTTTACTTTCTAAAAGCACAAGAGAAATCCACGAAACAGAAACAGCTGGCCTCTTCAAATTAATAAATCTACCATGATGCAAAAATGTTGGTAGAAAAAATACAATAGGGGACAAAAGATACATTAAAGCTATAAAATGTTGCAGAAAATAAATATCTGGGGCTAAGAATATTGTTTGCAGGTCAAAAAAAATCCCAAAAACAAAATCGAGTAAAGAAATTTAGCAATTCTGGGTGAGGTCTTTTTGGGCCCATAATAGGTCAAAAACTTTGTAAAATAGATAAAAAGTCAAAATGTTAAGATAAGAAAGAAGGATTTTTAAAATAAGTCCATTCATGAGTAAAAAAAATAGACAAATATTGAGATAAAAAGTAAAAATGATGAACAATGAACTCAGTCTATTTAATTAAAAAGTCAAAAGTTTTGAGTAAAAGTCAAAATTATGAGAAAACTGTCAAACTTTTTAGATAAAAAGCTGAAGTTTTGAGATGAAAAGTCTAAATTCAGAGGTAAGTAGAAATAATGGAAAGACTGAATCACATTTTGTCAATTACTGTTATGTTTTTTAATACAAAAAAGTCAAATAATTAATATTATAAAGTCAATTTATGAGTAAAAAGTAAAAGTTTTGAGATTAAAAGATAGAATTCAGAGACAAAGGTCAAATTATTGGATAGAAATTCAAAATTCCACGATAAAAGTACAAATCATGAGAACACTAGTCAAACTTTTGAGTTAAAACATCAAAGTTCTGATTTTTTTTTTAAATTATGAGTAACTGAGTTGAACGTTTGAGTGTAAAAAGTCAAAATTTTAAGATTAAAAATGATGAATGTTTGAGAAAATTAAGTCCATTAGTGAGAAAAAAATGTCAAACTTTGAGATAAGAAGTCAAAATTCCTAGATTGAAAGTCAAACGAATGACGACAACTGTTGACATTTGGGGTTAAACAGTTGAAGTTTTGAGTAGAAGTCAAAATTGTGAGAAAATTGTCAAAATTTTTAGATAAAAAAACACATTTTTTGAGATGACAAGTCTAAATTAAGTGATAAGTAAAAATAATGGAAAGACTACATCACAGTTTGTCATTAAAATGTCATGTTTTGCATACAAGAAAGTCAAATCTTTAATATAATGAAGTCATTTTATGAGTAAAAAGTGAAAGTTTTGAGATTAAAAGTCAGAATTCAGAGACAAAGGTCAAAATTATGGGATGAAAATTCAAAAATTCTTCGATAAAAGTACAAATTATGCGAAAACTAGTCAAACTTTTGAGATCATAAAGTCAATTTGCTGAAAGTAAAAGGTCAAAATTTTGAGATAAAATATCAAAACCATGGAATATTACAGTTAAAAGTTTCAGATCATGTCATAATTATGAGGAGACACAAGCTAAATTTTGACTTAATTTGTGCATTCTTAACTCAGCCAGTTTTTCATTTTTATTTATCTTCAGTGGTGGAAATGGGGATCCATAAGATCCTGATCTGGTCGTAAAAACATCCTGACATATTTTGCCCATATCGCCCCCTAATGGAGAATATTTTCCTCAATCAGAAGCAGAGTTTGCTGATGTTTAAGCAGCATGTAACACTTCAGAAAACTGCATTTATCATATGTCATGTATAGACACCTGAGGGACAGGTGAGCTTTGATTTCATCGTCAGTAAAATCCAGCGTGTAGCTCCATGAAATAACTTTGGACCGCTGCTGTGATTTCCAAAAGAATCATGAATGTAAGAGTGTAAGTCGAGCACTCGAGTCACGTGCACGCAGTCGGTTAAAACAGCAGCAGAAAAATCCATCAACACGAGCTTCAGTTGATAAAATCACGTCAAACAAGAGCCTGGAATTCACAGCTTTGATTATATAGACTTAAAGTAAAGACTGTAAACTCTGCTCTCTTTTCTCATCCGGTCTGAACATGGAAAAGTAAAGTTAACGCAGGAAGAAAAAACTAATAACAAACCACCTTTAACAGGTTCACCCTCTGGAAATATTCGCCTCACCGTCTCTCCAAAAATAAGCCAACCAGGAATCAGAACTGCGGCGAAGGTTCCCGTGTTATAGCGGTGAACAAACTCGACTCCATTAACACTCTGAAGCAGCTTTGACCCCCTCCACCCTCCACCCCCCAACCCCACCCTCCCCCCTTTAAATTAAAAAAAAAGAAAAACACCCAGCAGCCAGAAAACATCATGCTGAAATCAGACACATTAGTTTTATTTTTCACTCTTTAACACGTGCTGCGTGCACGCCGCACAAATATCACAACAATGACAGTAACAAGTTGCTGACCTGGGTTTTGTGTGTGTGCGTCTGCTTGAAGTGACGGAGGGCGAGGAGCGAGCGAGGAAGCGAGGGAGGAAGAGGAGGGGTAAAAAGGGGTGGAGGTCGAATTAGGACTTGGATGGGGCGGGTAAGAGAGAGTGTGTGTGTGTGTGAGGAGGTGAAGGTGAAAAAACATCAGCTAAACACTCCTATGTGTGTGTGTGTGTGTATGTGTGTGTGTGTGTGTGTGTGTGTACCTGTTCACACACTCATATAGAGTTGCAAGATGACCTGTGTGTGTGTTTGTGAGTGTGTATGTACATGCCTGTGTATTGGTTTGCAGTATCCTGTGTATGTGTGTGTTCTGAGAGCCAAATATCTGAAATGTGTGTGTTTGTGTGTGTGTGTGTGTTCAGAGTGTAAGCGAATCTGTTTATTTATGCTAACGTGTACAGTCGTGTTGGATGTGATTCTGAGCTTTAAATGTGTGGAAATGTGTCACACCCTGCACACACACTTCAACTCCTTCACTGTGTGTGTGTGTGTGCGTTTGTGAATGTGTGTGTTTAGTTATGCCTCCGTCCTATCTATTTTTGCCCCCCACCTGTTAATGACATTAAAGCCGACCCAGGGGGAAAGGGCTGCAGCAGGGGGCTGGTGTCAGCTCCTCGCTGGCTGAGAGGCTCACGTCTGCAGCCATCCGCTGATTGAAGAGGGAATTGTGGAGTCAACACCTCGAAAACAAGCTGCACTGCTGCTGGGCTGCTGTCGTTCTCACTGTAGAGATCAAACCCGCACAGAAAAATGAACAAAACTATCAGTTGCAGATTTTTTTTCTACTGCATTTACACCAAAAATCTCCAAGGTCAAACTCAAACTCCAGTAAATCTCATTCTCAGGTCTTAGTATCCTCCTGTACTTCTCCACCTCTCCACTAGAGGTCCCCCTACATCTCCTCCCTCTCACATCCACACACACCTGTTCTCACTTGCCCTGAACATTTCCTTTGATTCACAGCCAGGTCGTTCCTTTTAATATGAGCCTGTCATCACCTTGAGTTTACAGCTTCTTAATCCAAGAACGGCCTGTCTTTGTTCTACCTGTCACCTCTGCTTCCAACAGTGACAGAAATCTTAATTCAACAACATCCCCCTGAGGTTTTGTCCCATATTGACCTGAAAGCATCACACAGCTCTATTGGACTGAGACTTGGTGACAGGTAAAACCCATTTATACACCAGTGGTTCTCAACCTGAGGGTCGTGACCCCATTTGGGGTCGCCTAGAATCCAAACGGGTTCCCCTGAAATGTCAAATTTTGAGATAAGAAGTCAAAATTCCTAGATTGAAAGTCAAATGAATGACGACAACCGTTGACTTTTGGGGTTAAACAGTTGAAGTTTTGAGTAAAAGTCAAAATTATGAGAAAATTATCAAAATTTTTAGATAAAAAGCCAAATTTTTTGAGATGACAAGTCTAAATTAAGAGATAAGTAAAAATAATGGAAAGACGACATCACAGTTTGTCATTAAAATGTCATGTTTTGAATACAAAAAGTCAAATCTTTAATATAATGAAGTCATTTTATGAGTAAAAAGTGAAAGTTTTGAGATTAAAAGTCAAAATAAAGAGACAAAGGTCAAAATTATGGGATGAAAATTCAAAAATTCTTCGATAAAAGTACAAATTATGAGAAAACTAGTCAAACTTTTGAGCTTCTGTCTTTGTTCTACCTGTCACCTCTGCTTCCAACAGTGACAGAAATCTTAATTCAACAGCATCCCCCTGAGGTTTTGTCCCATATTGACCTGAAAGCATCACACAGCTCTGACTGAGACTTGGTGACAGGTAAAACCCATTTATACACCAGTGATTCTCAACCTGAGGGTCGTGACCCCATTTGGGGTCGCCTAGAATCCAAACGGGGTCCCCTGAAATGTCTGGTAGTTTCTTGAAAAATATACTGATTCAAATATTTTCTTCAGTAATCATTATTCTTTTAGTACTTTTTGCATTTTATCATTAAGTATTTTCTAGCTTCATTATTTCAGCATTTTAGGCAGCAATTTACATTGCAATACTGAACTTTGGGCTGTTTGTTTTTCATCTGTGTCTTCAGTTGATCACATTGTTCGGTGCTTTATGTGCCTTTGATTGTCCCATGGGGGGATGTACAATTTTTTTTATTTTTTTTTTATTTGAAAGTTCATTTCAAGTTCAAGAAATTTTAAAAACTTTTGTCCCGTAATTTTCACCTTGTCAAATGTCAGGGTGGTGCAACCGTAACATTAGACTTTTATTTTAAAGTGAAGAGAATAAAACAGGAAACAGGAAACTGCATCAGCCAGAGGAGCCCAAATGACATTTGTGAACAAGTGGAAAAGTTTGTAGATTTCTCTGAAATACTGATAAAAAAGGTTTTTTCACTTCATTGGTGACTGGAACAATTTCCATGTCAGGTGGAACAACCAATGTAATAATGTGAAATGTTATTTTAACATCAAATTATTTATCTTATTCACAAATAAAAGAAATGAAACACACAAAATGAAAATGTATGAGTCACTACAGACACTTGAGAGATACTTGCCAATAATTTCACACAGAAAAAATAACAGGAACATATAAATATATTTTCATATATTTGGTTGCGCCACCTGACATTTTTGGGTGCTCAAATTAAAAATACTAAAAAATAATGACCCTAAAAAGTTTGAAATGTTGGTCAACTACTGAAATCTGTTAGAAAACTTAATTCTTCACTCAGAAATATGTTTTTATCCATTTTCAAAGAACTTTTTAAAAATACGTTTTTAGACCCTCTTTTTGTCATTGACCCATATATAGCTTTGTTAATACTTGTGTTGCCGACTAACTATGATCTGATAGAAATCAATTCCCTCAGTCTAAATTCAGTCATCACTTAAAATGAGTATTGTTTTGGACGACTTGCTTGTTCTCCTTCGATTCTGACTCAGACGCCTCAAATAGAAAGTTTGGGGCCTCTTTTTGGCTTATTATCACAAGTTCTATTGTTTTTTTTTGTGAAGTGAGGGTGTGATCTGTCATGCCTCCATCGTCACATCACAAAAATAAAACGAGCTGTTTGTTTTCTCTGTTTTCCAAAAGTCCAGTCATGTATTATGAGTTTTTAACTCTGCATGTCTTTACGTCTCAAAGCAGATTTTGATACAAGGTGTTGAGCTTTATTCGAGGACATTAAGTGTTCGGGGTTAGACAGAATTATTTATAAGTGCTTTCTACTCCCAGCTCACCCAGACAATCAGTGGATACCAACCAATGACCCTCCGGTTTCCTGACGTCTCATCAGCATAATATTAATTTTCTATAAACGTAGTATCCGAGATAAAGGAGTCATGCATTTTTAAAGAACGCTGATGCAAATCCTCTTGCGTGATCTCGCCTCGTGCAACAGTTAAACGTCAGCACAAGGTGGAGATACTTTGTCTGCGTGGAAGACGTGAGCGGAGGGTCTGATCTGCTCTGTGGAGTCAGGACCCTGAGCTTTGAGCCTGTGTGTCCCTGTGAGCGGGGATGAGATTACAGCATCACAAAGGGCCAAGAGGATTGATTAGACAGTGTGAGCGGCTCGGATGAAACTGACAGACCAACCAGCGAACAAACAATCGACACCTTACACTTCCTGATACGGAGACTGTTCAGGTTTGAGAGTTTCACCAAAACCTGAAAACATCAAATGTCTGAGCACGAACACTTTGAAGAAGAATATCTGATGTTTTGTTGGATTATGACTTCATTTCCTGAGGACAAGCAGCCTCCGTGGAGTTGCTGCTGTGTCAGTGGTGTTGCTTATTCCTCCTCTGGGTCCCCGACTCATTAAAATCTGGCACAGTAACTATTGTGGCCCTCGGATGCTTCACCTTATTTTTCCCCTGATGATTCTACGATTCAGGGAAGAAAATATAAAACAACAGAAATCTGATTTCTTTCATTTTAGTGTGTCTATAGCAAGAAGTGAGCTCTTGCATATAGAAAAGATGGTCTAGGGACATTAAACTTTTTTCCCTAACTTCCCTTAAGATCCTTAAAAAAAACAGGTGAAGGGTGGTACTCACTTTTATTGTTGGCCATTGTGATTGATTGATTGATTTCAAACATGGCAAACTAAGAGAAAGAAAAAATAAAACTAAAAAAGGAAAGAAAACAGTTGGAAATACAATAAGTATTGTAATTATTATAATTATTATCACTAAAATTATTAATATTGTCATTATTATGATTATTGGTTATTGTTGTTATTCATATAATTACTGCTTTTGTTACTATTATTGTCATTAATGCTATCATTATAATGGCCATTACTATAGATATTTTGGGTATTATTTTTATTGTTTAAATCAGTTTTAATTGTTTATTATAGCATGTTTATTTATACCATATGTCATATATGTATATACAAGCATGGGTATAAATGTTTGCATATATATATATATATATATATATATATATATATATGTTATTATTGAGAAGGTGTCTTTTTCTGTTTCCTTTCCTTGTTATTATTATTATTATTATTATTATTATTATTATTATTTTTATTATTATTATTATCATTATTATTATTATTCAAGACATTATCAATTAATAGTGTGTAACACACCTGTCTTATTCTGTAGAATAAAGTTCAAATAAACAATGTTGATTAAAAGTAATTAAATAAATAAATGAATGATTATTACACAAAACAATAAGTGATTATCACATTAAAACAAGAAATAGAATCAAAACAAAACAAGACAATATCCTAAATCTGCATTTTCATCTGCCTCTTAGAGTAGATGCTCGAAAGGGAGTAGGAAGAAGTACACACTTGAATAATCCTTCCCCCATTAAATTTTACTTATGCTTATTTGAAATCATTGCACAAAACTAACCAATATTTTGCAACATATTGAATGTAAAATAGTTTGTAAACATAAAAACAGACCATCTTACTTGTACCTTATTTACATTTCTATTCATTCATCAGTATAATTCTTGAAAACAATTTCTTTGTCTTTTTAAAAAAGATTTTGGCTCAAACTTTGTTTTAATTCAGGGCTCAGTCTATTCAACAATGTAATTCCTTTACCGTGACAGAGGAACTGAGCTTGCAGGGAACATCGGGCCTAGCACTGGTTAGCACCAACATGTTTTGGGAGCTGCTAACAGCTGATCTTGTTTGTAAACATACTGACCATTGTTACACAGGAACTAAAATAGTAGAAAAAAAATACACTAAGCCATAACCAGTTTAGTGGCCAACAAATGAGCTGTAAAAAAAAGTGATGTCAAAATACAAATATGTCAAAAAAGAGAAGAAAGAGGTAGAAAAAAAGGACAAGACCAAAAGCTGATCAATTGAACTGGATGTTAGCTGTGTTTAAGTGATGAACAAACTCTTGAGATCTGAACTTCAGAGAGAATCGTTGGAGTATTGTCAAGTGCCGACGAGCTGGAGGCTGCTACATTTATGTCACATTTATGCAAAAATCCTTGCAAAAGGAGCCCAAACCAAAAATTAAGTGAACATACTATTCAGAAGGCAAATATTTCTGTTTTAAAAATCATTTTATTGGTCTTATGTGATATTCTAATTGTGTTAAAATGCTGAACACCAGCCTGAGCAACATCTTGCATTTGCTGAAAGGAAATGCGCCCCCCACCTCCCACCTTCTAGTTTCATGAATTGTCAGCCATAATCACACCAATTAAAAGACAAAAGTGCAGAGAGAATAAAGAACATCTATCAAGAGCTCAATCAGTCTGAATCTGCACGAGCTGATGGGAAAGCAGAAATATTCTGTCGTTGACTCAAAAACAACAAACCTGAACAATAGAAGAGATGAAAAAGGACTGAAATGTAGAAGAGGGGTGTTCTGGGAAACAAACAGGAGATAATAGCAGCCTGCTGTTCGCTCTAATCAGCTCACCTTGTCCTCTGATGTCTCTCAAACTGTGACTCACGTAGTACGGATGTGGGAAGATGCACTTTTGTTTCCTCTGTGACCTTCTTGTTCTCGTCGCCATTATCTGCAGCTCTGCTCTGTCTTTGGTCTTTGTGGTGGAATGAAAGACAATCAAGTGTAATTATCTGTGCGCGTCAGTGATGTTCTGCAGGTCAGGGTACAAATAACAACGTGTAGTTACAAAAAGTGATGACTAAAGAGAACAAATTGTGGTTTCTTTGTGTTCTGTGTTAACTGCGTGCTCCCTCATGTGTCGTTACTTGCATGTTTGTGGTCTCCACTTCGCACGGTCACTCTTTACTCCAAAACACTGGTTGTCCTGCTGTGACTTCTTCGGCTGGAGGACTCACGCTAACAGATCTTCCTTTTAACTCTGCTATTCATCGTTCAAGATAACTTTTAACCAGGTACAACCATAGACTGTATAATGAGTGGACGTAACGACGTTCGGCTCAAACTGAAGCCTCCTCGTCTACGGGGCGGGGGACCACAGACCGACGTCATATCCAGTATTCGGGGCGGGGGACCACAGACCGACGTCATATCCAGTATTCGGGGCGGAGGGGTACATAAGGTCTATACTCGGCCCTTTTGAAATTTTTTAATGCATACCTGGTAGAAACGTTTCTCTCATCCTTACGCTAAGGTAGTATGATGATGTCATTTGTCTGCATGGTGTTCAGGTGTTTTTTTTTTCCTGAGAAGTTGGTTTCTCATTAGTTATTGGACGTTAAAAAACACGATATAAGTTTCGTTTTACGATAGTTGACAGCTGCCGTTCACTTTGCTGAGTTCACGGCATCAAACTTGAACAAAGAAATGTGAAAAACAGATAAAACATTTTCTGTTTGCATAATTTTATATTATCTTTAACACCAATTTTTGCTTTTATTCCCACAATAATGGATAAAATGTGGAATTGTTCATAGTTTTCGATTTTGGGACACATTCCATGACCCCCTATCAATGTCTCGCGACCCCCACTTTGGGAACCACTGTATTAGACACTCTAGAAACAATTTCATAAAAGGTGAGCTGAAGTAAACACTGAGTATCTATATTCACATACTCCTCCTGCATGAGTGATATCAACACTGTAGCGACAAGTGAGTACATTTCCATAATATAAGTGGATAAAAACACAACAAACCTTTGCTGGTTTTCAATGGGAGCCACTATTTTCCGGGGCACTTCTCCCTCCTGGCCTCTCTGCTTGTCACGTGACTGAAAACAAGGCTTAAAGAAATGATCACCTTGATGGTTTTGTTTGTTTCTGACCCAAACTCTGATCCAGTTGTGATTTGTTTCACTCTCCAGAACTTGGACGGCTGAGCTGATTTCTGAAACAGAAAATTGTGCAGCACAAACCGCCATTATGTTAACAACCAGTTCTGAACAGAAACAAAAGCTCCTCTTGTGCTTTTCACAACTTAGCATCAAAAAGCTTAAATCAGACTCATTTGTATTCTTCGCTCACGTCTCTCTTTCTTTACAAAAGGTTGATTTTTAAGGGCTTACATAAGAGCATTTACTGCAGCTCCTGAGCTGTCAATCAAACATCCTATCAGATAATAAGTTTTCTAATCCACAGGAGGAGCAGAAATATTCAAATTTATTCACGGTGTTTAAAGTACGCTTATCTGGCTTTGAAAACTATTATGTATCCGCCAGTCCTGCACCGACTGAAATGCTTTTACCACATGAAGAGCTTTGTTTCATTCTGGCATGAATACATTTGGGAATAACATCATTTCTTGACACCCGTCATTCAGCAGCGTTAGAAGAAAGTATCAAGCTGGTCGGTACAACTTGACTTTTTTTAGCAGTCTGCAGGGAAACAGTGGCGTTATTATTGCTGGAGGGAGTTGAGGGGGTTGCTTCAGGACACTTCAAAATTCCCTTATTACTATAAGTGCATTATCATCTGTAAGCAGCTTGACGACCACGACTTAGGAGGTTTGAGGGGCTCAGGAGCTGCTAAGATGGGACACGCAGTGAGTTTGTTTGGGGTTAAGGTTAACGACCGACACGTCTGACTTAATCTGAGAGAGATTTGTCCAAACCTTTTTCTAAAATCAGTCACTGTGGTCAAACCTCCTTGTTCCATCTTTACAGATCGATAAAATCAAAGCTCACCTGTCCCTCAGGGGTCTCTTTAAACCAGAAGATCAGTGGTTGGTTTTCTGCAGTGTTACCTGCTGCTTGAACATCAGCGAACTTTGCTTCTGATCAGGGATGGGTATTGATAAGATTTTATTGTCATTGATGCCCTTATCGATTCCTAAAGCAGGCTTCTAAAGGGTTTTCTTTGTTAGCGACAGTTTATAGAGCGTATAAGTAGATAAATATTATATTGGTTACTACATCTGGATATCTCAAGGCGTAAATAAATGAAAATAAGGTTAAAAAAAAAAATTCACACGCCACTTGATTTCTGGCCACTGGATTTCTGGCCACTGGATTTCCCATATCTTGCTAGCATCGAGCTAGTGCTATGTTTACTATGTCGTTTTTGGTACAATAATAAAAATAATAATACTTTTTATTTATAGAGCGCTTTTCTAAACACTCAAAGACGCTTCACAGACATTAAAAACATCAAGTAAAACAACACAGTAATGATAACAATAATAAGAACCCGTAACAATGAAAAACAAGACAAAACAAAACCATGAGATACATTTAAAAGCAGTTAGACATTAAAAGCAGTTTTAAAAAGATGAGTTTTGAGGAGGGTTTTGAATGTGGATGGGTTTGGACAGGCTCGGATGTGTTGTGGTAAGGTGTTCCAGAGGGTGGGGGCAGCGACAGAGAAGGCTCTGTCCCCCCAGGTTTGGTGCTTGGTGTCGGGTGGTACGGAGAGGAGGTGGGCTTCTGATGAGCGGAGATCTCGGGAAGGGGTGTAATGGTGGAGCAGGTTGGAGAGGTAGGAGGGGGCCTGGTTGTGGAGGGCTTTGTGGGTGAGGAGGAGAATTTTAAACTGAATGCGTTGGTTGATGGGGAGCCAGTGGAGTTTTTGGAGGACAGGGGTGATGTGATCTCTGGAGCGGGTGTGAGTGAGAAGGCGGGCGGCGGAGTTCTGGATATATTGTAGTTTTTTGAGTTGTTTTGCAGGGAGGCCGTAGAGGATGCTGTTGCAATAGTCCAGTCTGGAAGTGATGAAGGCGTGGATCAAGGTTTCGGCGGTGGAGAAGGAAAGAGATGAACGGAGACGGGCGATGTTTTTGAGGTGGAAGAAGGCAGATTGTGTGATGCGATTGATGTGATTTTCCAGAGTGAGATGGGAGTCTAGGATGATGCCAAGGTTGTGAACGTGTGGGGATGGGGTGAGGGAAACATTATCAATCGGAAGGTTGAAGTTGCTGGCGGTTGTGGTGAGGGATTTAGGACCAGTGATCAGGAGGTTAGTAGATATAAAACATGTTAAAAGTATTGAATATGAATCTTTTGTGAGACAGTAATCTACGTTTCTTTGTGTGTTCAGTTTCTTAAGTAAAACTTTAAGCAGAAAATCCCGAATCAAAGTTTTCTTATTGTCTAGCTGCTAAGCTAAGCTAAATGAGGTAGAGCAGAGGACGCCTGCCAAAATGCTAACGATATCAATGGATTGAACCATTTCTTATCCCTAACAGGAACCAGTTCTCGATACCCATCCCTACTTCTGACCAAGGAAAATGTTCTACATTTGGGGAAAAAAATGTCAGGGTTGTTTCCTGGCAGACCTGCAGACCTGAAATATAATTTTAAAGAAACATGTGAGGAAACCCAAAATATAATAACTGGTTGTAATGTAACAGATGAGTCCAAAACAATAAATTTTGGCTGGTTATTATATTTTGGGTTTTGTTACAATCTTTTTTATTCATCCACATTTCCGGTCATTGTCGCATATTGGGCCCTACCATGCCTTGGGCTATGTTTTTTTCAAATATATTTATCAATATTTGAACATCTTTAATATCCTTTTAGCACAACTGTGTTTTAGTGATTGAACAATTATGACTCATACATTAATTTTAATCTTATAATTTTGTTTTACTTTGTCTTTCACTTTGCAGAATCGTTGAAATATAACTTCCAGTTGACACACTTCTTGTGTGAATATTTCCAGGAAAGCAAAGGTCAGTTCTTTTTTAACACCTTACTGGTTTATTTTTAGCGCTCCTCTATTTATAGGTGAAAAGAAACAGGTCTGTAGCATGGTGACATCACCTTCATGTTCTGGTTAACTGGAAAGAGTTAGACTAGATGCCACAGCGCTAACATGACTAATTTTAACAGGGTTCAGAGAAGGGGGAAGGACCTGGAATTAGCGCCGGGGTCAGGAGGTCATTTTCTAACAGGCTTATAAAACAGGCTTAGGCTGAGGAAAGGCCCAGACCTTCATGTAAGCTGTGAGGTTTACAGGCCTCCACTCTGACATCTCCACATGACTAAGGAAATTTATCACACGCCGGAGAAGTTTTGAGCTGAAGAACAACAGACATGGGTGTAGGTTTTTAGTTACTTACGGTTGTGCTCATAAGTTTGCTAAGTTTTTCAGAGAATATGAATGATAACACTAAAACTTGTCTGTCACTCATTGTTAGTGGTTGGGTAAATACATTTATTAAACAGCCATGTTTTTTCTTTTAAAACAAAATGACAACAAAAACTGCTAAAATGACCCTAATTAAAAGTTTACAGGCCCTGATTTTGTCCTGATAACATGAACAAAAGTTAACACAACTGTGTTTGAATGTCTACTAAAGGTAACCATCTTCACCTGAGAGCCATGAGCTTGTAATCTTGTATAAAAGGTCAGTGAGTTTCTGAGCTCCTGTCAGATGCTTGCATCTTTCGTTCAGTGCTGCACTGATATTTCTGGATTTAGAGTCATGGGGGAAGCAATAAGGATCTGCAGGGATATAAAAAGATATCCATGAAGCTGAGGATGCCAACAAGCAGAGTTCAAACTCTGATTAAGAAGTGAAAAATGGGGAATTCCTTTGAAACCAAACCAAAATTTCAGCCACAACTGCCAGGAAAGTTGTTAGGGATGCAAAGAAAAATCAGCAAATAATTTCAGCTGAAAAACAGGGCGGTCTGAAAAAAGATTTGAAGATGCAAAATAAGGAGTTACTTGAGAAAAAAATGGTCAAGATGCACAATAAGGAGGCACTCGAGAAAAAACGGTCAAGATGCACAATAAGGAGGCACTCGAGAAAAAACGATCAAGATGCACAATAAGGAGGCACTCGAGAAAAAACGGTCAAGATGCACAATAAGAAAAAAAAAAAGCTTACACAGTCGTCTATTTATTTTCCTTAATACTGCTTGCTAATTTAATTATCTTATCTGTGTTTTTTTGTTAGTTTGGTTTTTTTTTTTTATTTGTGGGGTGGGGTGGGGTTGGGGGGGGGGGGGTGAAAATGGTTGACTATGTCCCAACTGTGCTGTTTATTTTGAACTTGTTTGAATAAAATATGCTTTAAAAAAAAGATGCACAATAAGGAGGCACTTGAGAAAAAATAGGCTGCATGGTCAAGTTGCCAGAACAAAGACATTTCTTTGCCACAAAGTATCTGAAGTTCAAGTTCCTCTGGTGGCCACTTGTGTTAAAAGCAAGTCAACTTATCTGAAGCCCCATAATAAAAGGCCAAACTTTTCCACATGGTTGGATTTCTCAGACTAAATAGGATAAAATGTTTTAGTTACTTTCGTTCTTTTTCATATTTTTTAACATGATTCCTTTCCTGACATGAACCTCCCAGCCCCATTTGCTCCCTCTGGTCCTTTTTTTTTTAGCGTTTTTATGTAAGCTCAGACACTTTATACGTCCTGCATGTGGCAGCTGTCCAATAACACGTCCAAGGAGGTTTTACTCAGACTCTGTAGTTGCATAAATTTGAGTATAAAGAAGTTAAGTCAGCACTGATTTATCGGTGCCTGTGTCAGTGCGGTCAAAACATCACGACACACAAACTGGCATATGTACTGTTCAGTATTAAATCTGTGTTTTAAAAATGCCAGAACAGTTCGTTTCAGGTGCAGGGCAGAGCTTGTGAAAAATCAAAGCTGTAACAGTAGTGATCCTTTTACAACCAGCGTTCCCAAAGACAAACAGGGAGAAATCCATGAGCGAGGAGAGAACGCAGAAAAGCTTTTCTACGCCCACATGCAGTGGCAGAAAATAGACCTGAGTGCAATGCAGACCCAAGATCTGTTTTGAGTGCTTCTCACTTTTCTCTAGTGTGAATTCACCTAACTTTCGCACTATTTGTTCTTACTATCACTACCACTCACCACCTACATAGAAAACCTACATTTGAGTCCAACACTTTTAAGGATTGTCTGCAGATTTATGCAACAGTGTTTTAGGGATCGTGAGTTCACACTGCAGCTCAGCAATATGTCTTTAGTTTAACATGATAGCAGCGTTTCTCAACCGTGTTTCTGCATGAACTTCTTCTTTTATGTCTCATCTATCAAAGATTTCGGTATGAAGGGAGGAAGTTCTTAGAAAAATAAAAATCAGAAGGTGAAATTTCTGTACCAAACCCCTGTACAAACTCCTCGTAGGTGGTGTTTTTCAGGAATCTGTTTTCCACGAGCTCCATGAGACGTGCATTTGTTTTGGAGAGCAGGTCTTTTCAACTATTATTTCTTTGTTGAAGGCAGTTTCTCCCAGGATGCAAAGTGACAAAGTAATGTATTTGTAGTTACGAAGAGCTACTGCTTACTAAAGTGAGTTGGGGGCAATTTTGAGAGAGAAAATAATATTGGGCAAATAGAAATTAGAGTTGTGAATGGCCCCAATCTGCTTCTGTTTTTAAAAAATGTGATGTGATGGTGATGTAATGATTGAAAGTATTTCTGATTCTGATTTTGAGTTGTTTTTGAGTTTTGGATTATCCTTTGTGTTTCGGACTTTTGACTTTTTCTGGAATAAATATCCTGAGTTTTGAAATCTGCATTTGGTCCACTCCTGTTTTAGATGTTAAAAACTGGGTCGTAACTTTTGTTTCATGACGATTGACAGCTGCCATTGGTGTGTAGATTTTATTGGGGATACAAGAAACTTCAGGAAAGAGAGCCAAAAAAGAGATTAGACGTTTGAAAGAAGAAAAAATAAAACAAAAAATATATATGTGTATTGTTTATTGCAATGGCAGCTCCAGTAACAGGTTCATTTGGCTTCAAAACCGTACCACAGTAAAAGGCGGAGCCACGCTGCTCATTCTACAGTCTACGGCCGTGGTTCTCAACCTTTTCCAACCAAGTCCCACTTTTAAGTCTCAAAAACGAATCCGGCCCATTAGCAACAATGACCCAAAAAATGTAATAAAACCAGAAATTTAATAACTGGTCAATAATGTAACAGATTCTGAGCCCAAGTCAGTTATTACATTTTGACTTTTAGTACATTTTTTTGTTGTTTTTCTGCATTTTTTTTTATATTTTGCCAAGTAATTACATTTTGTTTTGTTTTTTTACATTGGTTTATGTTACGGGTCATGTTAGTGAGGGGTTACAAAACATATTTTGGTCAATATGGAGGGAGATTAAGTGGGGGTAGGACATGAAAAGCTATTGCTTCTTCCTGCTCCTTTTCGGACATATTGAATGCTTTATTTCGTAAGCAATTGTGGTGTTATGTACCCTTGAATTGACTATTTTTGTTTATTTTTTTAAACTGTTTTCTTTGTCTGAAATAAACTGAAACGAAAATGTTACCTATTGGCCACTCAAATTCCTTCTTAATGGATATATTTAATATGCGAATATCTGAACATTTTTAATTTCCTTGTATTTTTATATAATTACACTCCACTAAAATCATATTATTTTGGAAAAAATTTGGCGGCCCACTTGCAACACTTTCATGGCCCACCAGGGGGGCGCGGACCACAGGTTGGGAACCACTGGGGGGTTTTTTGTTTGTTTTTTTTTTTGTTTGTTTTTTTGTATCAGGCAAAACTCCCTGGTTCTACTTCTACCCTGGTTCCAAAAGTCAAAATGCACATAAAATCCTATTTTCTCAATTCACAGCCTCCTGCAAATATCAGATTTAATCTTAGTTTAAATCCTGGATTAGGCAAATACATAAAAGTGAGATAATTTCAAGCTCATTTCTGATCTCAGCTTGTGTCCTATTTGATTGTGTTATGTACATTAGTAGGTCTGTCCACCTGCCAATCAGGTATGTGGGACTGTTCCTGTCTGAATCTTCCACTGTGACGCAGGGCGAGGAGGCAAACAGGTGGGTGGGTCTAACTCTCCCAGGGGCTGGTTCAACGCCGCGGCCTGAACTTAATCTGCAATTAAAAGGCCTTCAGACGCCAAAGTGATTGGAGCCGATTCAAATACAGGTTGACCCACTTCCGGTGTTTCACGGGCGGTTAAAGCCACTGAAATGTGTTTAAAGATCAGAAAAAAGTCAGCGATTATGACGATTTGAAAGAAAAGTGAATCAAAGTTGTTTTCTGTTATGGATCGAGTGGGTTGGAAAACTGGTGCACCACAAAAATCAGACAGTAAAGTAAATATTTTCGACTAAAAACCTAATTTAAGATATATTTTAGATATTATGGCTTTTTTAACCCACTCATGCAACAAATCAAAGCCATAACATGTTCCACCTTTCTGCAGCATGAATGCAAAAGCCTTGAAATTGAAAAATCTGATGTTTGAAACTTTGAAGAATTGGTCTTTAAAGCTTAAACTTTCCAACAAAAGTCTCAAAAATTTGACTTAAAATGACGTTAATTGTTTGTTTCTCTCGTCAGACAGGGCCTGCAGAGGAGTGATGTATGTATGAGGGAGATTTAGAGAGAGACACAGAGACAGAGGGTTAAAATTATCCCCCTAAAGCCAATCCTCCTCAAGCTGATCAGTGCGCTGAATGGACTAACCAGCTCCGAGACATCACGCTTACAGGCAGGTAAGAAAACTTTTCTGTCTTTATCACAAAATAAATTAAGGAAAAAAAACTTTTGCGACATGTTTTAAAGCTTTAGTGAAGAGTTTTCTGTTTCTGCAGCCACTTTATCAAGAAAGTCTGAGCTGGTTTTAAACACCTTAGGTTGTTTTCAGTGTCGCAAATAATGTGAATCCTGCTGAGAGCTGCAGGTTAATTATATTAATGCAACTCATTTTGAGTTTTAGAGGAGGGGAAGCTTCTTTTGCGTCTTTTTAATAAGACTCAAACAAGTTTTTCATGACGTTGCATAACATGCACAGACAAGGATTTGTCTCAAGGGGCTAAAAATAAGTTGAAATAACGCACTTTTGGAAATTAATTTAAACTACACAGGAGATTACAAAGTTAAAAACTGATTCAAAAACTACTCTGAACTTAAAATCTATTCTTAGAAATGAAAGAATCTGCAGGGTGAACTTGTGATATTGAGAATCTGTGAAGATTTCAATGAAAGTCAAAGCAAACTGAGAAGCAAATTTTGTTTTTCGTCTCCGAGTTGGAAGTTGCAGGGATTTTGTTCTAAACATAAAAATCTATTTTTTTCCCCAAACTGCTTCTCGTGTAAGTCCGAATTAAGCCTCAGGTTTAAGTAAAGACATCCTGAAACACCATGCTGAGCTGTTATGTGAATCTGAACTAATGTTGGAAATCTTGAATAACACACCTCATGCAAAATGTTCTTTAACACTCATTTGTTTTTAATGTTTGGAAACAGAATGAAGATGTTGAAATTGAAACTTAGAGTTGGTTTGAGGTAGTTTCTGGAAAATGTAGCATGGGAAGTTTATATTGTTGCCTTCTTAAACTAAGTCTGAGTTTTCAAAGTTTTTCAGGAATTAGAATAAACTGAAGCAAATAGAGAAAACTATCCATTTACACAACTTGAAAACTGAGGTAAAAACAGAATTATCTTTTCAGTCAGGATATTGAACTTTTTTCCAGAGGTGGGAGCATCCTGAAGAGCTGACTTAAGCAAAAATACTTCCTTAAAAAAAAAAATCTCTAAGCCATTAGTTTCACTTCAAATAATTTCAAATCAGTTATTGCTTCAGCTCAGAAGTTGTTGCACCAAATCTGGGAACAAATAATTTCAGGAGTGAATACTTCTCTTTAAAAGAAGCTTGGAAATTAACTTCTAAATGCAGTTCAGCATCAAAAACTAAATGAACTTTTTGTGTTTCTGCATCCCGTCTGTCTCTGCATGTGCCACACCTTCAGCCTGCTTTAAAAATTAGGGCAGTTTTGATGAGCTTTAAATCACGTGCAGTTAAGATGTTGATGTGTTTGACACGTCGTCTTTAGCTTTTTATACAATCGCTTTATTGGTTCAACTGTTTGAACTCCAAAACAAAATTCAGATCGAAACGTAAGGAATGTCAGTTGTAAAATTCCTGGAGTCAAGTTGAATTTTTGGAAAAAGGATTTTTATTGAGATTGAGAAATTGAGTGTTGCATAAGTTTGGGATCATTTCTTGTGGCTTTTTTTTTTTTGCATCCTTTTCCATTTTTGTGCCTGTTCTGGTTCTTTCTTGCTTCTATCACATTTTTACTCCCTGCTGTCTCACTCTTTTTCTTGGATATGAAGTTCTGCACCTCTATAGATTCAGGAAAACTATGGTTATAAGCTGACGTAACTCAATTATTTCTTCATGCAGTGTAACAAGATTTAGAGGCTATAAATGATGAGAAAACAAGAAAAAGAGAAGTTCATTTCCTTTGATTTTTATCCTTTTAAAAATTAAGAATATAAGGAGTTTTTATGCCTGCAAGACAAAACCATGGGAAGCAAAAGTCAAAGGATCTTTGAAGCATGTTTGTACTCAACTTTATTTATAAAGCATTTTTAAAAGCAGCCACATAAATGGATGAAACATTAACACAAGGATAAAGAAACTCGTATAAACACTTAAGTTATTGTTTCATTGTTCCTAACAACAATTTAAGAACAAAAAAAGGATAACTGAACTTATAGGGTGTGTGGTAATCATTTAGGGTTTACTTAAAGCAACAAGAAGCATAAAATTATAGGTTTTTCGCAGAATAGAGCTTAATGAAACTCTTTATTTTCTGCAAATTGTCAAAGAAGGCCCAAGAATTAAAGTTATGTTGAAATTCTCACAGCTCCAGTCACTTTACACGTTGCTCCCATCATTTGTGATACATTCAGAAACTATTTGAAACTTTACAGTCTGATGATTCAGTCAGTTTTTTAGTTTTTCTATGGGACAAACGGTTTTGTAAATGCCGGTTATTTCAAAAGATTTTCTTTTTTTTTTTGCTCTCGCTGATGGGTTTGGGATTCAGCGGGTTAGTTGTTGCTAAGTCTCGAGGCCACGTGCAGCGAAAAGACCTTGGTTTGACTTCTCTTAGTTCATTAGTTGCAGTGGAAGCCAGAGATGAGCTTACAGGAGCTGAGAAACCAGAAATCTACATCTTAACAAGCATGAGTCAGGATTTGAGTCACGCTTGGGCAGAAAAGCTCTGGTACCAACGATGGTGTTACAGTAATGAGGTGGTTCATTTTTACACAACAGGCTCTGGGAACATAAAACACATAAAGGTCATTTTTAATTGTTTGTGAAGCAAAAAGATACAAGCCAAGGCTGGGAAATCAACCGCAAATTAGATTAAATCACAATTTGGCTGCTGCAATACTCTAATCGCTGACAGTGTAATGTTTCTTTAACCTCAAATGTGTCAGAATACCAGATAAAAATCATTTGCAGTAGATGTTTTATGCTCTACACCAGTGTAACTCGACCATGCTCAATCAAAGAGACAAATTTGTGAAAACTACCTTTGCAAGAGAAACAATCTAAGTGGTGAAAAGTGGCAAAAACAGCAAGATTTGGCATTAAAAACAAGTCTAGGGTGGCAAAAATAGTCAAAAAGCAGCAACAATTGGGAGAAACTGGAAGAAATTAAGTAGCAAAACTTTTCAAAGGTCTGACATTTCGGTTAAAATCTCCCTTTTTTAATTGATTTTATGAAATATTCTATATTTCTCAGACACTGAGTTTGGAGTTTTATTATGTACAAGCCAAGATCATTAACAATTCAAGAAATAAAGGCTTAAAATAATTCACTCTATGTATAATGAGTGTGTGTGATATAATGGTTTCACTTTCAAGAATGAGCAAACAAAAATATTTTCCTTTTTTTTCATGATATTCAAAATTTTTCATAAGAACCTATTAATGTAAAATGTAATAGCTCATTTTCGCATATTATGAAGTTAGGTCAACTTATTTGTGCCCTTATTAAATGAAGTTTGGAGGGAAAAAAATCAAATTAATGAGATAAAAGTTTGAAAAAAATCACTTTTATCTGCAAGTTTTAAATTTTTATCTGGAAATTTGACTTTTTATCTAAAATTTTTGACTTTTTATCTAAAATTATCACTGTTTTCTCAGAATTTTTACTTCACTTCAAAATATTGGCATTCTGTCTCAAGATTGTGACTTTTTATCAACAAAATTTGACTTTTTTCTCAGTATTTTGATTTTTTTTCTCAAAGTTTTATCATTTGGTCTCAAAATTTTGACTTTTGTACTAAAAGATGATTTAATAAATGCCAAAATAAATCTCAACAAAGCCAAATATTAATTTTTCCCAACTGGTGGGAATTGGCTTCCATAGAAAATAGTTTCTTTTGTGGGTTTTATTGTAATTTCCCCACAAAAATGTTACTTATCTCTCTCATGTTTGTATTCTATTTATTCAAAATTAAAACAATGAAAAAATATTTCCTCAATATTTCAACAAATATCAAGAACATGCAGGATGGGGAACAATAAATAATGGCACAATAAATCACAATTGCAATATATGGAAAAATAATCACAATTAGATCATTTTTCTAATTGTTCAACCCTGATCCAGTTGAACTTTTTATAAATATTCTGTCGTTCTTAGTCATCAAACCGTGTTTTTGTTGTCGGCTTTAGCTGGTGTTGTTCTCACACCAAACTCATTACACCTGTGTTCAAATGTGGAGCAGCTTCTCTTAACAAAAGAGCACTTCAGCTACAAAACAACACACAAAAGCTCAGAGTCAACTTCACATGAAGAGCCCGTTAAATGTCAGTTACAGCGCACTTCATGAATGATGCACAGCAAAGATAATTAACCACAAACCTTCATCAGAAAATCTGCATTTTGACTCCTGACATTGTTTGAGTGCAGAGATAAGTTCATGTCTGTGTTTGACTCTGCAGCGTTCAGACTGTGGCGGAGAAACCAGAGCTCCCAGCGCAGCCTCATGAGCTCACGCGCTAAGCCGCCGCGTTGTCACATTAGTTTGTTGATGTTTTGACTCTCTCCTCCTGAGCCGCCGAGCTTCCCGTGGAATCACAAACATGCCCAGCCGACACGATGATGGTGACCCCAGACAGGAGGGTCTCTAATTGAAGCTGTCGCTGTGACAGCTCAGGCCTCGTTTTGACCTCAGGGGGACGGCAGGGCGCTGACCTTTGACCCACATAAATAAGACACAGAGGCTGGCAAAAATTCACTGGGGTCTAAGTTTATAACCCCTGAAAAGAAAAACACTCTGATGTGTTTTCAAGGCTCTAAATCTGAGATGTCCTCACTGTCTGCTGAGCTGACAAACTCACAAATCAGACTCATAAATCAGACTCATGCTCTGATCTGAAGTGTTTTTTCTGTTCACCATCATTTTATTAGTTTTTCATCTATTTTCAAACGAGAGTCTCGTGGAGTGGTTGGCCTTGCATTTACAGACTTCTCTGTTCTGTAGCAGCACTTTTGCAGAATCACCATAAATACTGAAGTTTTTCAGAAACTAACTGGAGAATAAATGTGTTTAATAAATGAACTCAGATTAGATGATAAATGAGATAATGTTCATGAACTGATGGGTGAAGGGATGACTTAGTGGGTAAATGATTTGACAATTGGATGGATGAATGGATGGATGGATAGACAGGCAAATATTGTTTGAGGAAAAAAATGGATGAACAGATAATGGATGAATGGATTAATGAAAGTGATAAATGGACCCAGTAGATGGATGGTTGAATAAATTTGATAGATGGATGGATTAGCAAATGGAAAAATGGATGGATGGATGAATGAGAGATACACCAAAAAGATTGATGAATGGATGGATGGATGAATTGTCAGTTGGTTGGTTGGATAGATTTGATGGTTGTATTGATGGATGGTTGAATAAATTTGATGGATAGCTGAATGGGTAAATGGATGAAATGAATGGAAAAAATGGATGGGTGAATAAGAGATACACCAAAAAGATGGATGGATGGATGGATGGATGGATGGATGGATGAATAGTTGGATAGTAGGTCTGGTTAATTTGATGGATGGATGAATGGATGGATAGATGAATTGTCAGGCGGTTGGTTGGCTAGATTTGATGGATGGATGGATGGTTGAATAAATTTGATGGATAGCTGAATGGGTAAATGGATGAAATGAATGGAAAAAATAGATGGAGGAATGAGAAATACACCAAAAAGATGGATGGATGGATGGATGGATGGATGGATGAACTCTCAGTTGGTTGGTTGAATAAATTTGATGGATAGCTGAATGGGTAAATGGAAAAAATGAATGAAAAAATGGATGGGGGAATAAGAGCTACACAGAAAAGATGGATGGATGGATGGATGGATGAATTGTCAGTTGGTTGGTTGAAAAAATGTGATGGATGGATGGATGGATGAATTGTCAGTTGGTTGGTTGAATAGATTTGATGGATGGATGGATGAGAGATACACAAAAAATATTGATGAGTGGATGGATGGATGGATGGATGGATGGATGGATGGAAAGATGGATAGATGGATAGCTAGATGGATAAGTACTCTTGTATATTTGAAGGATGGATGGATGGATGGATGGTTGAATAAATTTGATGGATAGCTGAATGGGTAAATGGATGAAATGAATGAAAAAGTGGACGGGGGAATAAGAGATACACAAAAAAGATGGATGGATGGATGAACCGATGGATGGATGGATGAATTGTCAGTTGGTTGGTTGAATAAATTTGATGGATGGGTAAATGGAAAAACTAGATAGATAGATAGATAGATAGATAGATAGATAGATAGATAGATAGATAGATAGATAGATAGATAGTCTCAGAAATTCAATGGATGGATGATTTGTAGATTTAATTTGATTGGTTGATGGGGGAATTAAGGGGCCAGCTGACTGATATTTCTTGTATGTGGTTTAATAAATGTGATAAATTGATTGAGTGATGGATGAACTGATTTGTGGATGGATGAATTAATGTAACCATAAATCAGAGAACAGCTGAATGTTGTTTATTAACAGTTACTTAGTTCCACTACAGAGAATAAATTCATCATTTCCAGTTAGAAACAACCTGTTCAGGTTTACCGGCTGAGGAAAGTGGAATAAACGTCCACAGAGCTGAAAAAAAAATCACTAAAGACCAAATTACTGTCGTTCAAATGGACCAAAATAATGGGTGTAGAGGTGAAGTGAGCCCCTCAGAGCTCAGGTACTTAGCAGCTCCACAGTGGAGGCTGTTGACCCAGACGGCTCTGAACTGTAATTACACAAGCGCTCTGATGTTGGGGGGGGGTGCTGGAGTCAAAAAGGGAATCAGGAGCTTCTTTTTATCCACATTTCACTGGCTTTCATACACTCAGAACACCAAACACAGTCTGCTCACCTAAAACACAAACTGAGTTCACAAACTTTGACTGTTGTCACGTTTCAAACAATCGAAGCGAAAAACTATTAACTATCCAACATCCTGAGGCTGCAAACGCTAAAACACACAAGCCTCTCTCACATTTCCTGTATTTGTTTTTGGAACACTGTCAAAAAAAACATTTCACAAAGAGAGTAATTAAAAGTAATTATGCAGCTTCCAAGTTTTTAATGTGTGGGTGGCTCACACTTGATGGAGGTGAAGCTCAGAGCTCAGAGCGAGGAGTGACTCATCATCATTTCTTGTCTCTGTCGGAGTCGATGTGACATTTGGAGTAAAGTCATTGCCGGCGAGGAACTTTAGAAAGCCCTTTAACAAAGTCTTTACGGAGTTAAAGTCATCAATAAGCCTTAAAAACTCTCAAATATTCATGTTTTTGTTTGTCCTTGTTAGTCAGAGTGAACTCTCGGTCCATGTGTGAGGCCACGTGCTGCTGAAGCTGTATCATGACTTAAATCTCTGCTAATGTTGCTTTAAGTATCAGACAGCGGGGCTCACTGACGGATTAAAACCCTCATGTGTTGGCGTTAGACTCACCTCTGAACGCTGCTTTAAACCCAACTCAGGAAGTGACCTTCAAAAAATAATCAAGATTTTATCAAACCTGACTGACAGCAGATTGATCTTCACTGATTAAACATCTAAAATTCATTTATCCCCTCTTTAAAGTTCACAAAACTTCCAAACAAGACTCCAAACCCATTTTGTTTCCCCTAGAAAGAAATCAAATCAAACTTTACGTAATCACACACATTACAGAGAGAAAAATGCCTTCCCATTTCCAGGTCTGACAAAAAGCTTCAGCTCTAAAATAGTTTCTTTAGAAAGCAGAGAGACAGATGGTCGCTTTTATCAGAGGAGACGCTGAGTTGCATCAGGGTTTTTTCCATTAATTCACTGAGATGGGTTTCTTTTTGCATAAAACACAGAGACACAAAGCAAATGCATAATCATATTTCTGTGATTGAAAAGAAAAAAACACATCACTTCTGGGGCCAGGATTTAAAATTTGGTCTCCTGAGTCTCTGTCTTTGTTTCATCCATCTCTGCATCAGTTTGTCCATCATATGCAAAGTTTAAAGAAGGTAAATATCAACCAAACTAAAATCAGCATCAAAAGTGAGGATGCACAATATTATCTGCATGTTTCCTGTGAACAAAGATTCTGTTTCCTCACTGTCAGTTGTGAAATCAGTCAAATTTGTCTCAAGGAGATTATTACGTATTATTTTTAAGTATAATGTACCAAAAATAAATGATGCACTATGTCACTGTTTCCAATACAGAAGAGACCTGATGATGTGTGGGGAGACATTTTTTGTGCAAGTGTTACATTAATCAATCACTAAATCCATGTATAGGCAAATGTTTATAGAGTATTGATTCCCAACCTGTGGGTCGGGGCCCCAAGGTGGGCCGCGAAGGTATTGCAAGTCTTTACTTCTTCCATCTTCTCTTCTCTCCTCTCCTCTTCTCTTCTCTTATCCCATATTTTCTCTTCTCTTATCTCATACTTTCTCTTCTCTTTACTTCTTCCATCTTCGCCAAATCGTTTCCAAAATAATATGATTGGGGGCATAAAAAGCTAGAAATGAACAGAATAGTGTATTGAAGGTTGAAACTCAATTACATTTTCAAAGACTCTACAAAACTCTATATTATATGAATATTTAAAAAAAATGTATTAGTGAAACCCCTCAACAAAGGACGGAAAAAAATTAAACGATCAAAAACTTTCTAATAATCATTGAGACAAATTTAGAAATGGCATAACAATTTACAAAGTCCACATACACAAGCTTACAAAGTCAGGATTTTAATGGAAAGAAAATTGACATAATACATGACCTATAGCAGTGTGAAATTAACCAAGTTAAGTTTGCATAAAGTTCCATTCTCCATAAACTGTTTCACAAACTCATATAAACTGTTAAACTCAGGCTGCTGCATCTTTCCTCAACACCTTTGGTCAACACAAACTGACACACGGTCATTGTTTTTGATCTTGTGAATTTGCTTTGTCCTTTGTTTAAGTGTTAAAGTTTATAAAAGTGTTTCAAGATTCCTACTTTTTTGTTGATAAGTGAGACTTTTAATCTTGGAATTTTGGGATAAAAAGTTGACTGATGAGAAAAAAAGACTAAATCAGGGGGTTCAAATTCTGAAGAATGAGAATGTAAATAAAGAAAAATCAAAATTTTGTGATTAAAGGTAAAAATTTGACACTTTGAGGGGTAAAAAAAAATCAAGGTTGGAGATGAAAGATCTTTATTACATAAGAAGCGGAACTGTTGAGTTAAAAAGTCCAAATCTTGAGATGTCAAAATGGTCAAAATGTAGGATAAAATGGTGGAATCCTGAGATAAAAGTTGAAACTTCGATTCACGTAAAAATCCTAAAATAAAAGTCTAAATTATTAATTTACACATTGAAATGTTGAGGTCATGTTTAAATAATGTGATAAGTCTAAATCATGAAATAAAAAGTCCAAGTTGTAAGAAAATGTCAAAATCATCAGTAAAAAAGCCAAACTTTTGACATTAAAAAGAGTCCAAATCTGAGATCAAACAATTTAGAACTCTGAAATAAAAGTTGAAATTATGAGACTTTCGTCAAATTAGTGAGATTTAAAGTGTTAATTAAAAGATATAAAGTGCAAATTTTTGAGGACAGCAGGTTACAACCCGACCCAAAAGGACTGAGGAGGTCAGAAATACACTCAGGAGAAAGTCCAAGGTGTGTTTTAAAAGTCTGCAGTAAATTTTGAAAATCCAACGCTGAGTCAAATTTACAGAGACGTGACTCGACTCTTTGCTGAGTTTAGTCAAAGTACCTGACCTAAAGGTGGAGGGGGTGGGGGGTGGGGGGCTGACGTGTGAAGTGTGAAGTGTGAAGTGTTGCGTGCGATGCATGAGTCAAGAAGGTCAATTCAGGGCACTTCTTGGAAAAATGGGGAGGGGGGGTTGCTTCTTTAAGCTGGAGGAGGACACAGGGTGGGCTGCAGATCGCTCTGAGCGGGGATAAGTGACCCGGGCGAGGGGGCGGGGTCACCCTGAGAGGTTAAACACGCACATGTGCACACAGGCACTGTAACGCTGCACATTTAACAGCATAAGAAATTTCTATGATAGAGTCACTCTGAATTAAAGACGTTAAAGACTGATGCACCCGTCATGAAAGCGTTAAAATGTAGATATTTGTGTGTTTTCCCTCACAGATTAGTGACATCGCTCACACGTTCCCCTCCTGCAGAGAAACATGTGACAACAATGACTCGGCTCTGAGGTGTCGGGGCTGAGTTCCTCTGGCAGAGCAGGAACCCTGCAGCCAATCCCTCGTTAAATAGCATTAAATCCAATCAATCCTATTAGTCTGTCACCCTTTAGTGGAGGACGAGCTGCACGGAGACGAGTTGTTATGTTTGGTCGACGCTGAGGAAAACGTACAGAAGATAAAATGTTCAGATCCACTCGAGTTTGACACCTTCAAGAATCAAAACCTTCGTCACACTGTAATTTGGATATTTAAAGACGGACAGGAAATTGTCTAATAAATCAAAGCACAAATTATAATTTCAGATTAAACTTCTATGACGGTCTCAAGGTGATGACCACTTTCCTTTTTGTTTATCCTAGACATATCTTGAATAGAAAACACTTGCCCGCTGCGTCCTTCTTAACATGAAGTCATTTCTCATGTGCGACGCCATGTGCTGCAGCGCGGTATCATGACTTAAATCTCTGCTAATGTTGTCTTTAAGTATCAGACAGCGGGGCTCACTGACAGATTAAAGCCCTCTTGTGTTGGCAGCGTGCACGCTTCTGTGTGCCTCGTCAAACTTTGCTGACGCTGGAAAAAAAAACAATACAGTACAGCGTCACAACACTTTAGGGGATTTAAACTGAAGCTTGTGTTTTTAAAGTCTGAGCCATGATGATCAAAGTCTAATCTGTTTACATTACTGTAAGGAAAATTGTTCGTTAAGGGCCTGTTTCCACTAAGAGAATTTTGATACCTGCTTTGAAAATACTGAAGTTCAGCGTCTAAGTTTGTTTTATGTCACCCACAATGCTCTGAGTTGAAAGTTTTTTTTTTAATATTACTGTATACAATGATTTCCCTTCTACCTCAAATGTGTCAACATTAAAAAAGGCGCAAGGGTGCAATGTCCAGGCCTGAGCTGCTACATTAGGACACATTGTTTTCCACTTTTCTTTCCTGTATTTTTAAAATTTCAACCAAACTTACAGGTCAGAGAAGCAGAAATGCTGTGACACAACTTTTATGTCTTTGAAACCACAAATAAAGACGAGAAGTTTTCTGAGACCGATGTGACAGTGCTAGAAAAGCACTAAGTGGAAACAGGCCCTTACTCTAGAGGCATCATAAGTCTACAGTCCTGCAGATTTACTCCTTATTTCTTCCAACTAGAATAAAAATATGAATCTATGAAAGCCCAAGAGATGAAATGATTAAATGACTGTAGAGTTGTCTGCTTGAAAACTGAAGTTATATGAACCAAAGACCTGGTTTTATGACCTTAAATACACAAAAAATCAACACAGAGGTATTAGAAATCTCACTATGATGCTCTGTGACGCTGATACACCAGTGATACCAGATCTTTATGCTATAAATTGAGTCAAAAATCAAAATATTGATACTTTTGATACTTTATTTCATCCAAAATAATGTTAATAATTAACAGAAAAACAGTAGAAAGTAACAAAACTATTGAGATCTTGTTTGAATCATATGCTACTTTTTCTTGTGGAGCTATTTCAACTCTAGTGTTACCTCGAGAATTGATCATTTAATGTGAATTACGTCAACAAAGGGTTGTTAGATTATACAGAGGGATTGGAGTTACAGCAAGAGTAAACTTGGAAAAATATAGTCTAGAAAAGATGAGAGGAAAATAACATTATTATTTACAACCAGTTTAATTGGTACAATCAGAATTAGTATCAGAGGTATCAAAATCACTGCAATATACTTCAGGAAGTATGAAAACAGATGCTTTATAGATACCGTGAGATAGGAAATATAATTGCAAAGATGTTTTTATACCTATTTATACCTGAGCTGTTACTTCTGTTGTTGTAACTAACTAGTTATTGAATAAAACTTTATATGTAAACACTTGACAAAAACTATCATTTCTTTCAGGAACATTAATACTGGAATAACTTCATGTATACAGCACCTTCAGAACCATTTGTTTACAAAGGGATGAAGCAATCAAGTGAAATAAATACCAGACACAAAGAAGTCTTAGAAAAGGCAAAAATAAAATCCAAATGTGCATGAAAAGATGTCACATGACGCTCAGAACTGCAGACTGTTTGCACTTCATGGGAGGTTGTTTGATTGGGTGATAGGCTACAGAGATAAGGAGCTTAGAGGGAAAACATCCTGTGTCCTGAAATGTCTCCTTTTTGGCACCGCGTCCTGCTCTCTGGCTGACCCGACTCGTATGTAGGCTGAGGGACGAGCTTGTGCTGTGACACAAATTTAAAAATTTAGGAAAATTTTGCCTTTTTTTTGCACTATTTTATCCTTGTAACCAAGAGTCCTCTCTTAAATTTCACATAGATGAACCCCTCATAAATCACTGATAGTGATATGTTAGTATGGATGGAACTATGAAGCTCCTGCGCCCACATTTTGACACATTTATATCTGTTATTTTCCTGTATGTAGTGAGGACACCTACGCAATTACACTTACCTTCAATATGTGACACTTTGACTATATGAATCTCAATTTATGTGCATGAATCTGTCAGATTGTGACGTGCAAGAGGGTAAAGCAAAGTCACACAACATACATATGATAGTCTATTATCCTAGGGTATGGAGGTTATTTTGCTGGTTTGTTATATAAATCTGCAGTTTAGCGATGCACGCTCTCTTGCCAAAGTTCGTTCCCTCTCACAAAAGTCTCTCGCAGAGTCTCTAAAACAATCACCACTTTGATGGAGCAGGATTTAAAGGACCCAGGTGTGACTGTCTATCCCACCTGTGTTCAAAATGAAAACCAGCTTTCATTAGATGAATTCCTCTGCCGCAGCTTCAGGGCAGTTTAATTGGCTGTTATTTCATTACTCCACACTCTGCTGAAGTCTTCACGACCTCCCACCCTCCCACCCCCCTCTGAGTGCTTTCTACCTGTCTGCCGGCGTCACTGAACCTGTGTCGGCTTAGTGCCGACAGGAAACGCTGATTGCCTTAGGGAGTAATTAGATGATTGGGGATTAATTGTTTATGAGGTCATTGTTCACTCACACCCTCGTATTTACGTTTTCAAACAAGTCAAACTGCTGAAGGCTGAGTGAATCATCATGAATGTTCATGTTTTTGTCGTTTAATTCTCAATCTAACCTGCACTTCCTCTATTCTAGGTCAACGCATATTCAAAATATATATTGACGAGTTGAATAATATTAGATAAAAACAGGGTGACTATATGTCCTCTTTTCTCCAAGTATGTCCTCCTTTTTGGTGGTAAAATCATGCAGTTTTATTACATTCTCTCCAATTTTTGGGTAATTTTCTCAGCTTGTTCTACAGAGAATTGATATTTATAATAAAGCAAAGCTTCACTGGGCTACAGACACTATTCTGACGTACCAAACCTGTCAAGATGTTGAGCAGGAAAACATCCTTTGACTGTTTGTGCTGTTAAAATTTTGGGATATGAGTAAAAGTTTTAAGGAGCGAAGTCATAATTTGACAAGTGTAAAATTGTGAGATGAAAAGTCAAATTATGTGTTGTCAGTTATTAGAGAAAAAAAACCAAATTTTGAAATAATTTCTCAAAATCTGGGATAAAAAGTCAAACTTTTGAGATAAAAGTTGAAAAGTTTGAGACAAAAAGTGAAATATTCTGGGAAGATGTAAAAATTCTGAAATTAAAAGTCTAGATTATTTTAAAAAGTAGGAATTTTGAGATAAAAAGACTAAATCATAAGATAAAGATTCCGAATAATGTGA
Source organism: Thalassoma bifasciatum (assembly GCA_008086565.1). NCBI lineage: Eukaryota > Metazoa > Chordata > Actinopteri > Labriformes > Labridae > Thalassoma > Thalassoma bifasciatum. The sequence continues at coordinate 37,569 of RPOG01004158.1, forward strand.
TTATGTTAAAGTAATTAAAGAAAGGTTAACATTTGGGGATAAAAGCATAAATAAAAGACAAGAATATAACATTTTGAAGAAAAAGAGTCACAATTGGAGATGAAAGGTCTTAATTATGAAATAAAAAGTGGAATTATGGAGGAGAAAAAAACAAAATCTTGAGCCAATGTCAAAATCATAAGCAAAGTCAAAATTTTGAGATTCAAAAAGGTCAAAATCTGATATAAAATGTTACGATTTTGTTATAAAAACTGAAACTTTGAGACAAAAAGTCTTAATCATGTAATAAAAAGCCCAAACAATAAGATGATGTTAAAATTATAAGAAAAAAGCAAATGTTTTGATGTAAAAGGTTAAAATCTGAGGTCAAAATTTAGAATTCTGAAAAAAAAGTTGAAATTTATTCGACAAAAGTCAAAGTCTTTCTTAAAAGATGAAAAGTGGGGATTAAAGTGATTATATCTAGAATATGAGTATTTATGTCAAAATGTTGTGATAAAATGTTGAGAATTTGACTTATTCCATAATTTCTATTTAACAAGGGCAAAAAAAAAATCTTAACAGAGGCAGGTTTTCATTTTTATATTCTTACTTCTTTTGATTATTTATGTTTACATTTTAAAAAATCTTTCCTGTCAAACAGAAAAGAAGTGTTTTAATTGATGTTTGGATTACGAAACTGCTTTTATTGTCTTTGTGTATCTTTGTGTATTTCACTGAGAGGCCAGGTTTGTAGAATCTGGTCGCCCCAGATAAAATCCACTTCCTTGTCTCAATGTTTCATCATCTTATCCCGTCGTCTGAATTGTTTTCCTGTTTTTCTCCCCATTCACAGGTAAGAACACTCAGATGGGTTGTTAGAGGCCAAAGATAAAGGGATTACTCTTGGCTGTTGAACACAGGAGGTCGACGCTGCCAAGAGGGATCATCTGGCTGGTTGAGGCCTAACACTTCTCCCCAGAGACAACAGAAGGAACAATCCAGATTCAGCTCTTTGAACTCGCCATGGAGCCAAGAAACCTTTGGTGAAACCGCCAGATTGTCTTCGAGACCAATTTGGCAGCAACTTTTTGGATTTCGTGCCATTTTTCTTCCCTCTCTCTAACAGATTCATGCCATTCTGGAGATTTTATCTTTCCTGGTGATATGTTTTATACCAATACCTTTCAGTTCAGTGCGTATGAACTCCATTCATGGTGTTCGTCACAGCGGCGTTAAGGCCTGGGAGGAGCGTCACTCATCAAGGAACAACTTGGACACTGGCCAAACATGGCCAGAGACGTCAGTCCTCTGAGTCTCATGCCTTCATCAGGAAGGCAACGGCAATGGGTTGGATCCCTCCTCCCAGTTTTCCCACTACGCTCTTTAATTTTTTACTACTTCCTGTCATGTGCCGCTGCAACCGGCAGCTTGCCTGGCATGGATCATGACTACGGCATTAGCCCCAAGTTTGTTTGCACTCCCATCCCCCCAGAGGCGGACCCCAGCTGCTACTCCCCTCCCAACGTGCCCCATGGACCGAGCAGTAACGGGCACGCTAACGACCACAGCGGCACCAGCCGGCGCGGCGTGATGTCCGACGAAGCCAAAGCCACCATCTTGCACCTGCGCGAGAGCCTTGTGAGGCAAAAGGAGACCATCCTGGATCAGAGAGAAACCATCAGGGAGCTGACCGCCAAGCTCACTCTGTGCGAAGGCTTCGGGGGTCATCACGGCACCGGTCACCACGACAACCATCACGACAACCACCACGACAATCACAGGGACAACCACCACGATAACCATCACGACTCGCATCACGACAACCACCACGACGACCACCACGGGCATCACGGCAGCCACCACGCGTCATCGTCCTCGCACCACGGGCCCTTTCACAGCAACGACCACCACTACTCCCACGGCAGCCACAGGTCGGACAGCCACCACAGGAAAGGCTCGTCGTACGGGAAACACAGCTCTTTCTCTCCGGAGCAAACGGGCAAAACGTTACAGACGCTGAAAGAGAGGCTGGAAAACTTACAGGTGGGTGTGGAGATGATGAAAACACCAAAAGTGGACGAACAAAAAATGTTGAGTCTCGTGCGCACTAATGAAAATAGATGATGGCGCCGTTTTTCTAAGTTACCACACACTCGCTGTTACACAACCATCTAATGCACCAGTAAGTTGTCTATTTAGGACAACAAGTGGGGCAAAGACTGGTTCAGATGGGATTTTCAAGATGTCAGGGAGTTCATGCTCAGTTTAGTTTCAACCAAAGTCATAAAACTGTTGTTGTTTCGAACAACTCTAGATGTTAAAGTTCAAGGTTGTTGACATGTTTTTCTGATTTCAACTCCAAATGTTGTAAAGTGTCGTAATGTTTCTGCAAAGTCAGGCTGAGTCGTCTGCTGTGAAACGGAAGCCTATCAAGGGTTTGGCTTAATTAGGGTCATTTCCTGCGTCACTACAGGTCACGAGCTCAGCTACCACAACAATTGACAGTGACGTTAGCTGCCAATGTACTCTCATGCTAATCTATGTAGTATTGTTTGCATTCTCACTACTTAAATTAAGGGTATTTCAATGATCTTATTTCCCCTAATTTTATGTTCTATCTGTGTTGCTGGACATCATTGTTCAAAGGAAGCTGCTAAAGTTGATTAGCCATCTTGTATCTTAAACAATCTCCTGTTCAACAGGAATAGCTTTGGTTCAAGAGTATTCCTGTCGTTGTCCTAATTAACTGACGACAGATCTAAGATGGGAAACATTCATGTAAAGGAAGTGAGAAAAGGCTCTAAACTAGCCGTCCTGACCTTTGAAGTTTCAGATATTGTAACTTTTGGATGTGTTATTGCTGCTCTGTGTGTTCTGCAGCCTCTCACATGTGTGATGATTGCCTTGTCACATTGTGAGACTAAAACCCGCTGCCCTCTGGTCTGTGAAAGCCCCCGGGTTGGTTGGGTGGTCTGGAAGCTCAGTAAAGGTGTTCCCATAAATCTTATTCAATCCCTTTCAAAGGTGCGAGACAAAACAGAAGCCGTCCATCCCTCCCTCCTCTAACAGGATGTCTGCATTGGCAGCTTCTGGCCACGCGCCGAAGAGCACTAGCCAGCCTCGCCTCCAATTAGCCTAATCTCCTCTGACGAGGCTATTAATCGTGGCGTGTGCTGGCAGGGAACAAGACCGGATTTGCTGGTGAGGAAAGGGAGCAAGAGAGAAAGGAGGAGGAGTAAAATATTTCATAACAACTCCTGATGTCTTCTTTAATTCTTCTGCAATTACTCCACTACAGTAAAAACCATCTGACTCTTCGCTCACACTTTAATTCAATAGTTTCCTTTAAACTCAGATCAGATAGGAGAGCTCCTATAACATGACATTGACCTTGAGAAGTTGTAACCAACAGTACAACCTCTTCTACTTGTCCCGGTATAAAACAAGAGCATTACAATCTGACTTTTCTTTTTCTTTCAAAAGATCTTTACAATTAGACTGGATGGCGCATGGATTATGTATGTTTATGCCAGAGAAATGCATCATTAAATTGATAATTTTAGAGGCAGAGACCTGTCCTGTGGCTACCCAGACACCCTAAGCTATGGTTGTTTTTTTTGTTTGTTTGTTTGTTTTTGTCGGAGGCATCACTTACATCTCAATAACTTTTTGTTTCAACTTGATACCTTTGACTTTAGACAAACAAAAGTTGGGTCCTCAATCAAATTTTAATAGTAGGGACAACCCTCTAACCCCATGATAAAAGTCAGTGCTCCGTTTTGATCACCCTTGACAAAAAAATCTGTCTACAACTGCATGATCTGGGAACATTTCCTTTTATATTTTCTTCTTCCTTGGCAGTTTTGAACGTCTCTTCCACTGCCAACAGCACAAAGGCGTAAAATGTAAACACCGTTCTCCAAACTTAAACCAGGGTCAGAGGGCTTTCGGAAATAGGCAATCCTGCGTGATGATTGACCCCCACACCCATATCACTTTGATTTTCATTTGCAAGTTGGTGCAAACTTAATGTCCAACCCCTTTTTTGACAGTGACACCAAAAACCAAATGAATCTAAGCCCTAATGACTCAGCTAACCATGATGTTATAGAGCACGTTTAAAAGGAAAACTGGTTCATCCCGACTTGGCTCCAGGTACAATCCTGTTTAAATTTGCTGTAACATTGGGTTTATGACTCCTCTCATTGTTTTCTGTTTGAGGTATTCCTCTTGAGGTTGTCTGACTAGAAATGTTTGGTATTTACAATATAAAATTGTCGAATCTCCAACGCCCCAAATCAGGTCACGCCTTGCGAGTAGGCAATCCTCAAGAGTGTGGTCTGCCTAATTTCAAGGATTCCCATATTTTCACTTAAAGTTTCCCCTTTAAAGCTGTCTTGTGTGGTAGTTTCATGATTTCTTGGTGCGCTAAACACCAGGTTGCTACTTCTTGTGAAATCCTGACTCCTGTTTTCCCGTCTACAGGCCAGAAACTCGTCCAGCTCTTACTCCAGCTCCCTGCGAGAACTGCTCCAGAGGAAGATCACCGCTCTGGAGGAGCAGCTCCACAGCTACTACCAAGATCACCGCGACCACAACGACCACCATGACGACCACCATGACAACCACCATGACGATCACCATGACGACCACCACGGCAACGGCCACCACGATGACCACCACGATGACCACCACGGAAGTGGCCACCGTGACAACCACCATGATGACCACCATCGGACGGGTCACTACGACAACCATCATCGCACGGATCACTACGACGACCACCACAACAACCATCGCACCAGTCACCACGGCAGCAGCAGCAGCAGGAACAGCCACCGCAGCAGTAACAACAACCGGCACTACGACCACCACTACGACTGGCACCACGGCCGGCATAACAGTCACTACGGCAACCACCGCGGCACCCATCACAACGACCATCACGACGATCATCACGATGATCATCACGACTACCACGATGATCACTACGGCAGCAATCACCACGATGATCACCACGACGACCACGATGACCACCACTATGACCACCACGATGACCACCATGACGATCATCACGACCACCACGAGGATCATCACCCGCGGCGTCTGCAGTTTACCAGCAAAGACACGAGTCTGCAGGGCCACAGCAAACTGGAGACGGTCCTCAGCCAGCTTCACAACTCTCACGGCGAACACGGTACGAACTCACAAACAGCTTGAATAGAGGACTTAACACCTGGGAAATAACACCCACTATAGTTCCCACTCCTATAATTATGAAATGCACCCATGAAGTCTTTTGCTAAACATATAATACGAGCAGAAAATGCAAAACAGTCGATTACTTAGATGATTCTTGGTTTATCATCGAGACTTACCAGATCGAGAACAGAACAAACAGCTTGTAGAAAGTCGGACAAATAAATGATCTAAATCTAAACTGTGCCTCTCTCCAGGAAACCAAAAGAAGCTAAAGAGTCCAAACGCTTTCCTGCTGGACTTTCCCATGAGGACCAACTACATGTACGCTCGCATGAAACGGTCTGTGATCAACGAGATCTTCGCTTTGACCGTTTGCCTGTGGATGAAAGCAGGATCAGGACCCGGCCTTGGTACCCCGATATCCTACGCTGTTCCTGGACAAGCTAACGAGCTGGTGCTCATCGAGTGGGGAACAAACCCCATGGAGCTGCTGATCAACGATAAGGTGAGCAGGAAAAAAAAAAACCTTAATTCTTTAATTCTGAGATTAACCCTCTGATGCATGAATTATGAAAGTCAGTGCCAGGATTTTCCCCTTGTGTGTTTTTATTTGTCTTAAGGCATGAAAAAAAGCTTTCCATTTTTTTTTGAGTATTTGTAACTGAGCATTTAACATAAAACAATGTAAACTTAATGTAAATATGATTTTTTTTTCTTTTTGGTAATTTCATGAATAATCTTGTTTTATGCTTTGCGAAACATTTTAACTCTCTTTAATCCATTTTAACACTGAATAATTTAGAGTTACTATGCTTTTTCAACCTCAAATGTTTGTCGATAACTTTTTTAAAATATTTATGTTTGGAAAAAAACTTGAAAATTTTTTTTCAGGCCCTAAGAAGAATAAAAATACCCTGACACAGGCTAATATGAATTTCCACCACATGAACCATTGAATTTAGGAGTAACTAACTTTTAAATAGGTGTAACTGTAGTGACCACTATGCACCACAGGGTTAAAAGTTTAAATCATCAATAAAAAAGCAGTTAATTTGAGATAATGTTTCAATTTTGAGATAATAAGTCGACATTGTAAGATAAAAAGACTAAATCATAAAATAGGTTCTGAATATTTTATGATTGAGTCATGAGATGATGTCAAAGTAATTAAAGTAACATTAAAATTTTGGGATCAAAATAAAAATTTCAGATAAAAATATTAAATTTAATGGGAAACAAAGTCAAGATTGATGAAAGGTCTTTATTACAAGAAAAAAAGCAGAATTATTGACATAAAAAGTCCAAATCTTGAGATAATGTCAAAATTTGGAGACTGAAAAGATCAAAATCCAAGATAAAATGGTGCAATTATGAGGTAAAAGTGGAAAATTTGAGACAAAAAGTCAAAATTCTGAGATTTACGAAAAAAAAAGAGAAATTTAGAGAATATGTTTAAATCATGATTCTGATCTATGGCAAGGTGAGCAGGAAAAAAAAACCCTGAAATTTGTGATGGAATCCATCAATAGACTCTAGACACAGACGACTCATGGGACACTGATGGCTCAAGTTGAAAAGCTTTATTTAGACTCATTTAAGGGAAAATAACATTTACAGTACAGAACTGAAGAGAATAGTACAATGCATTCAGTTTCAGAATGAAATAAGTATTTTCAGTGTAAAATATATCCTCCTTCTCTCTTCCACCTTCCACAAATTGAATCTTGCGGGACAAGAGTTTACTCGGGATGTGCACAACTCAAGTTGTACTGGAAACACCAGCGAGGCACAATTATACTTTATTGGAACTTCAGAAACTTTTAGAGAAATTCCAGCACAGTATGGAGTCTAAAAATGTAAGAATTAGACCATTAAGGCTGCACAGATAAACATCATGGGTTGATTTCTGATTGACCTCATTCGTTGGATAATTTGTTTTAAGGATAATTAACAGGTCAGTGTGACCAACTTTTCATGACTTTGAAACGTACTCTGGTTCACACTGAACTAATTGATCAATTAGTGTATTAGACGTCTAATCTGCAGTTCTCTGAAAGCCTGATTCCTCAGACGTAAGACAGGAAAACCAATGTTTCGATGCCCCAGTACTGTGTGCTTAACAACAGATCAACAAAGCAATTAATCTGATTAGCCTAAATGTCTGTAGTAGTGACTTTAACAGGAGGTGGAGTCTGACGCGGCTCTTTTGTTCTAGTTGCACACTTGGCAGCCGAGTTACGGATCTGTGACGTAGTGAAAAACAAAGTCAGGGTGCAGATCCATTTCACTCTGTAATTACTTTTTTATCTTCACCGGGGAACACAGAGCGGTTAATGATCTTTTACTGCATTTTTAAAGGTGTAATTAAACTGATGTCCACCATGAAAATCAGCTTTCATTGGAGTCTGAACTTTTAAATAATGGATGTGAATGCTACTTTTTCCAATGTGAGTGAAGAGGTGTTTAATAATGTTTAATTGCAGTTGAAATGACATTTTTTTCACACCTGTCTGTGTCTTTCTCGATGCGTTTAGGCGGTGACTTTGCCGATAACCATGACAGACGGGAAGTGGCATCATGTGTGTGTGACGTGGTCGACACGTGAAGGCGTCTGGGAGGCCTATCAGGACGGGGTGAAAAAGGGCTCAGGGCAAAACCTGTCAGCCTGGCACTCCATCAAACCAGGAGGGACCTTCATCCTGGGCCAGGAGCAGGTAAAACTCAAAGATCCCACTGTTAAAAATCAATATTTTACCAAGTATAGTCTCCTAATTTCTAGCCAAAATATCTCATTAGACACATTTACCCAGAGGGAAACATTTCAGTAAGATACTGGAGTTTGTTTCAAGATGGATGATCTTGTTAAATGAAACAGTCCCACGTACAAATTGAATTAAGTCTGATACATTCTGATACCAATTAAATATAGGGCCATTATTGCAGATATCAATACCAATATCTACAGTTGTGCTCATGATTTCTTGGTCATTTTTCAGAGAATATGAATGATAACACAAAAACTTTTCTGTCACTCATGGTTAGTGTTTGGGTGAAGACATTTATTAACAAACAACTGTGTTTACTCTTTTTAAAAGATAATGACAACAGAAACTTCTAAAATGACCCCGATCAAAAGTTTCCATCCTTTGGTGATTTTGTCCTGACAACATGAACACAAGTCCACACAAATGTGTTTGAATGTCTACTAAAGGTAACCATCCTCACCTGTGAAAAGGTAGAAAGCTCAGTGAGTTTCTGAGCTCCTGACAAACACTTGCATCTTTCACTCAGTGCTGCACTGACATTTCTGGATTCTGAGTCGTGGGGAAAGCTTAAGAGTTGTTAAAGGATCTTCAGGAAAAGTTAATCCAACTGTATAAAACAGGAGAAGGATATAAAAAGATATCCAAGGAATTGAGGATGCCAATAAGAAGAGTTCAAACTCTAAATACGAAGAGGAAAATGAGGGATTCTGTTGAAACCAAACAACGGTCAGGTGAACCAACACAAATTTCAGCCACAACTGCCAGGAAAATTGTTAAGGATGCAAAGAAAAACCAAAAAATAACTAAAGCTGAAATACAGGACTCTCTAAAAAAAAAAGTTTCAAGATGCACAATAATGAGGCACTTGAGGAAAAATGGGCTGCATAGTTGAGTCGCCAGTAGAAAGCCATTTCTGCACAAATGCCACAAAGTTTCCTGCTTACAATGTGTCAAACAGCACAAAGACAAACATCAAAACTTCTGGGATAAAGTCATTTGGAGTGATGAGAGCAAAAGTGAACTTTCTGGCTACAACAACAAACGTTACATCACTGATGTTTTGGTGATGTGTGAGCTACAAAGGCTCAGGAAACTTGGTCAAAATTGATGGAAACACAATTGTTTGTTAATAAATGTCTTCACCCAACCACTAACCATGAGTGAAAGAAAAGTTTTTGTGTTACCATTCATATTCTCAAAAAAATTGCCAAGAAATCATAAACTCTGTAAACTTTAGAGCACAACTGTATCAATGTTTTATATCGATTCACCCACCAACTAATGTTTATATCCAAGCGTAACTTTTCATTCCTGACTTCGTTCTTGTAGGACACGATGGGAGGTCGCTTCGACGTCACTCAGTCCTTCATGGGAGAACTTTCCGACTTCCACTTCTGGTCCAGAGTCCTCACGGCCAACGAGATCCACGGCCAAGCCACCTGTGGAGCCCACCTGACGGGTGACGTCATGTCCTGGTCCGAGGAGGCAGTGGAACTTCACGGAGGACTCGCAGAGTTCCCCTTTGACCCCTGTCACTTATGAGTTTCCCTCACACTGGGGCTGTTTTTTAGTCACGGATGAAAGACGAGTTAGAAATCTGTCACGGATGCTTCACATCGTTCTGCTCAACGTTTAATCAAAGCGACTCGGCCGCAGGAACAGTCAAAGCGAGGACTTTATTTCAAGTTGGGGTTTTTTTTTCTCTCTTTTTTGCTCTGACGGTCTCTGCAAAGCAATTTGGAAAGCTCCGAAGAGCGTCGAGCTTTGGATTTAACGGCTGCGTGGTCAGGACCGCGGCTGCTCTGAGAGCCAACACGTCTAATAGGATTTTATTTCATCAGAACAGGTCCAAAGGTTGCTTACAGCTCGCCTGGACTTTACTTGTGTAGTTTGGCGTGTGAGCGACATGAAGTTTACAGGCGAGGAAAAAAAAAAGAAAGAGGACACACGAAACATCTGCTGAATGTTTGTAGAGACAAAAGGGAAAACTGCAGGACTTTTTCTACGATGCAGTTTGGGATGTGATTCATTTTGCACGTAAACTGTTTTATACCGTTTAGTATTTCATATTGAAAACTCTACAAGAGCACATTTTGCAGATGTAATCTATGTGTTGCATTACGTAAGATGAACTTCAAATCCCCCCCCTCCTCCTGTTTTCAGAGGTCAAACAGCAGCTAAAGAAAAAGCAGCAGGGCTCAATGTCAAACATGACGCGTCACATGACACACCTGACGGCATCATACGGAGCAAACTGTCCCTCAACATGTCACTCTGCGCCTGCAGGCTTACAGCAGGATTTACTTCTGAACAACTGATCTGATCCTGCCTATTTCCGGCAGGCTCTGACCACATGACAGGGTTAGACACACACACACACACACACACACACACACACACAGGCTAAGATAAACAGCCACTGCAGATCCGTCAGTAGATGCACTTTCACGTTTTTATAACAGAAGAAGTTTTTGTATCTGTAAATCTAATTCTATTTCTAATTATCAAAGGAATTTATTTCCCACTTTGTAAATAAATAAGTACATAGCACTTTTCCAGCCACTTTTCTTTTTTTTGGTCCCACTTTTTTCGGGACTTATCTTCTCATTTTTTCTTCAAGTCAAACTCACGTAAGAAACAAGTTTCTGCCGTTGCCATCAGGACCAATCAGAGCTCCCTTTTCTCCACTAGTGGGCCAAACCGCATATCTCTCATATATTCCTTCTTGTTTCTGACATAGACTTCAGTTCATTCGTCTTCTATCACTACAGAAATGTGTAATCGTGCGGTGAATGTTGACATAAAACCTTACGCTTTAAGACTTGCTTATTCTCGCCTTGTGTACATTTATGTTAGTTTTTTTAAAAACATGTAATCTTGGTTGTAAATATTTTAAATGTAACATTGTGTTGAGTCCACAGTCCCTCCTTTATTTGTAAGCCAAAACTACTAATGTAAAACTTGAAAGAGGCTCTATAAAAGCTGTCAAATATTTGTAACTGTCAAGATTTTGAATAAAAATATTTAAAATATTTTATGATTTCAAACAGACTTCACATTCATATCTTTAATCTTGTACCTTTGCTAATGAAGTTACTGAATACCTCTTTATAGGCTCAACGGTTCAACTGCTCATCAACTGTAATGTTTGATCAGCCAATCACGTCGACAAGCTGCTGAAGTTCAAACGTCAGAAATTCAAGGAAGAAGATAAAAAGTCACATTGAGCAAAAATGCTGCTTTGTTATGCCATTTACCAAGAACAAAGAAAGTTTTCTTCACCAAGTTGACCTGAGGTTTTAACAGGTCTATGTGTTGTTCTTTACTTCTGCTGTTGAATGGGAAATGTCGATTCTTTTAAACAATCAACGAACTGAAACTGAACGGCTGCTGCGTTATTTGCTTATCAGGTTTGCTTTGCATGCAGCTTCAGAGGAGCTGATATTTTCACATTAGACTCACTTTACCACATCACTACACAGAGAAACTCATGTCTGCTTTTCTGTCTCTGCTTAAAGAACCAATCAGCTGAATTTTAATGATGTTTTTTGTAGTTTTGAAGGACGAATACACCTGTTGGAAGTTATGAAACCATGGGAGTGAACAACGGCTCGACTCTGCTGGAGGAAGAAACATCCACAGATAAAAGTAAAGTCTTCATTTCTGTTCAAAATTTCAATGACCGAAAGATAAATAAAGCTTCCTTTCTTTCCCAAAATCATTATCATAACGCTGCAAATTAAAAGCTCTTCACTTTGAAAAGAGATCCGTGGTGTTAAGTGGGTTTTTGGAGTGCTTGTGATTTCAGTGTTTTATATTCATCACTTTGTTAAATCAGCCGTTTGCACAGAGAGGGTGAAGTAGGTTTAAACAGAAAACTGTTCAGTCAAATCATTATTACACAACTTCACAGTTTAATTAATGAGCTGCTTTCTGCCGGGATGATATAATAATAGAAAATGTCCACTTAACCCCGAGTCCAACATGCAGAGTTTCATCTTTATTTGCTGGTAATGAATGTTATTCTGTGTGTCAATGTGAAC
>RPOG01004159.1:0-49545 GCA_008086565.1 Thalassoma bifasciatum
AAATATAAAGCTAATTAATTAGCATATGTGTGCTTTCTGACACCGGGACACGTACTTGACAGCCCGTTACCACGCCCCAGACCCAAATTAACTTTCCACACGCCCCCTGTGTTTTCATACAGAGGGAAGTGTGACACCAAATTGTTGAAATGATTGTTGTTAACCTTGTTGGGAATGGTCTTTTATTCCGACCCCCCCCCTGCTGAGACGTCTGGAGGAGAATCAAAGTTGTGAAAACCTGAAATTCTCTCAAAGGAGGATTGATTTGGTGAAGAATTGTCAGCGAAAAACTGTCTCACGTCTTAATCTTAACATGTATTGAAGAGAAATAATGACACATAAAGAGAGTGCGTTCCCTCAGGCTGTCTGTCAATCATCGCCTGCTTTATAATGACATGCTAATGCGGCGCTAACAGCAGAAAAAAGGCTAACAAGCTTTGCAATTAAAATACCCGAACCCCTCCTCACCTCCTCTCCACTTCACTCCTGCTTTTCTGTCGCTCCTCCCCGGGGGGTCCCCACTGTTTTGTCAGCCTTACTTTCGTGAAGTAGTTTTTTAAAAAGCCAGGCAAGCACATCAAGAAAGTGTCAGAGTGTTGAGTGTGCTGCTTTTTCTTTTTTTTTTGTAATCTTCAATAACGTCACCGTGTTGGAGGGAAACTCTCCAGAGGGCTTCGACACACACACACACACACACACACACACACACACACACTTCATCCAGCGAGTCTTTCTTCTGCTTTTTGTAATCATTTAAAAAGGACATGGTCTGAGAAATTCAAATCAAGCGGAGAGAGCCACAAAAGGACGAGAACGGAGGGAGACAGGCGCCGTTCAGATGGGATGAAGGGGTTTCAGAGGCGCCGCTGTCGTTTGCATAAATGATTCAACGCCTCTCCCGCGTCGACTGTCAGAATCAATGGAAACAGAGAGTTACAAACTCGTTATATATGAACACGAAGCCCTGGTGGTATGAGTGTTTGAGTGTTTGAGCATCCGGGGAGGAACGTTCAGCATAAATCATACAGTCTGTGACTCCTTTTGGTCGCAGGTGTTTGATTTCGTTGTAATCAAACGACGGCGTGTAGAGACGAGCGGAGAGTGTACAATGGAACAATCAGAGTTCTTCATTCAGAAAGTCCATCCATTTTCTTAACTGTATATTCTGATATTCAGGGTCGCGGGTGGCTGGAGCGTATCCCAGCTGTCATTGGGCGAGAGGGGGGGTACACCCTGGATTGGCCAGTCAATCCCTATATATAGACAAACAACCATTCACGATGTCACACAAATGTCAGGCAAAGTGCAATCAAAGTGATCAGAATTCAAATTAAAATGCATCAACAGAAATGCTTTTTCCATTTCCAGAATATGGGCGTTTTATTTGACTCCAAAATAAAACAATGATTTATTTTCATTGTAGTTTTCAACTTCAAAAATTCACATTCTTTGACTAAATTACAACGAAAAAAAAGTGAAAATTTGCTGTTTCATTTTCATTTTAAATAGCAATTTTGCTCATAAATTGCAATGTTTATTAAGTTGACTGCTTAATATTCCAAATGCTACGGGAAATAAAATATAGAAAACAAATTGCTTGGATACTAAAATGCTAAAAATAATGAAATACTTAATTTAAAAAAAATTAAATACTAAAACATTAATAATAAAGACTTAAAATGCTGAAATATTATGAATAAATAAAATACCTCCTAATAAAATGTTTAAATTGCCAAAACACGTAATAATAAGATACTAAGGAAAATGCTATAAAAAAATATGAAGACATAGAATACAGTTGTTCAATGTGTTGTGTTTTAATTTTAAAAAGTACAAGATACTAGATATTTCAGGGGACCCCACTTGGATCGCAGGCGACCCTATGTGGGGTCACGACCCCTAGGTTGAGAAACATTGCTCTAAACAGAGGAGCTAATGAAAAATTGAGTATATTTGTGGGATTTTATATCCCATTTCCCAAACTAAACAGCCTGTGGCCAATGTTTAAAAAAATAATAATGACAGTTTAAGGCAGGAACAGGACTTTGACTTTACAACATCATTTGAGTTGACTCCAATCTTTCTGTCTGAGAATAAAAAACAGCTGTGCGATTATGGTTTATGTCTGTATAAGGCAACATCTTTTTCCACCTCTCTGTCTTGGTGTCGATGAGTCTCTTTGTAAAGAATCTCCTGGAAAGAAAACAGAAAGAAGACACAACGCCTTGTAAAGTCATCGCAGCTTTCTTCCAGCTCTGACAGCTGTGTTAGCTTCATTGTCTCTTCTTCAAAAGCCTGAAACTTAAGTCCTACAGGTCTCTTTGTTTGTCAGGTTTTTTTTTCTTTTTTGGCTTCCACTCGCTCAGCCGAGGAGAACAGGCAAAGCTGTCAGAGGGAAGATTTACAACCAGGAGAAACTCACAGCTCTTAATCTGCCTCGCAGACCGAGATGTCAGCGCAGCACCAGCAGCAGCAGCAACATTTAAGAATAACATTTATGAGCGCTGTGCTCTCTCAATGTTTCCAAACCCATATGTGAAAAATTGTTTTTGAACAAAGTCTCTGAATCTAATCCAAGGTGGAAAAAAAAAGGAAATATTTTCCAGGACAGTATCTTCACAGCAGGTTATAAATGTTGTCTGGAAGTCACTCCTCATCGTCTCCACTCATTCCTTTCTTATTTTATCACCAGAATTTATAGTCAGCTCCGCCTTTTGGGATATAAATACTCAACCATGTGCTGATATACACTGCCTGGCCAAAAAAAAGAGTCGCCACCTGGATTTAACTGAGCAAATAGGTACGAGCCTCCTATTGGATAATTACTGCATGGGTGATTATCTTTCAGCTGGAAACAAGTTATTTAACCCCAACTGGTGCAATGAGCTGCTTCTCATTTCCTAAACAACCATGTGTAAAGACACATCCCGTGGTCGTGGAAAAGATGTTAGTCTGTTTGAGAAGGGTCAAATCATTGGCATCAAGCAGAGAAAACATCTAAGGAGATTGATGCAGAAACGACTAAAATTGGGTTAAGAACTGTCCAACGCATTATTAAAAACTGGAAGGATAGTGGGGACCCATCGTCTTCCAGGAAGAAATGTGGCCGGAAAAAAATCCTAAATGATGGTGATCGGCGATCACTTAAACGTGTGGTGAGATCAAATGTAAGAAAAACAACAGTAGAACTCAGGGCTATGTTTAATAGTGAAAGTAAGAGCATTTCCACACGCACAATGAGAAGGGAACTCAAGGGATTGGGACTGAACAGCTGTGTAGCTTTAAGAAAACCACTAATCAGTGAGGCTAACCGGAAAAAAAGGCTTCAATTTGTTAGGGAGCATAAAGATTGGACTCTGGAGCAATGGAAGAAGGTCATGTGGTCTGATGAGTCCAGATTTACCCTGTTCCAGAGTGATGGGCGCATCAGGGTAAGAAGAGAGGCAGGTGAAGTGATGCACCCATCATGCCTAGTGCCTACTGTACAAGCCTGTGGGGGCAGTGTTATGATCTGGGGTTGCTGCAGTTGCTCAGGTTCAGCAACAGTATGTGCTCAAAGAATGAGGTCAGCTGACTACCTGAATATACTGAATGACCAGGTTATTCCATCAATGGGTTTTTTCTTCTCTAATGGCACGGGCATATTCCAAGATGACAATGCCAGGATTCATCGGGCTCAAATTGTGAAAGAGTGGTTCAGGGAGCATGAGACATCATTTTCACACATGGATTGGCCTCCACAGAGTCCAGACCTTAACCCCATTGAGAATCTTGCGGATGTTCTGGAGAAGGTTTTGTGCAGCGGTCAGACTCTACCATCATCAATGCAAGATCTTGGTGAAAAATTAATGACACACTGGATGGAAATAAATCTTGTGAAGCTTATCGAAACAATGCCACAGCGAATGTAATCAAAGCTAAAGGTGGTCCAACGAAATATTAGAGTGTATGACCTTTTTTTTTTGGCCAAGCAGTGTATATAAAGGAGATATTTCTTTGTCATCAGATTAGTTTGAGCTTGGACAGGGGAAATTGGGGAATGTGATTTCAGGTCAGACACTAAAATCGTGCAAAAGAAAACACTCGAAATCCTCTCGTAGACCTGCCTGTTAATTATTTTTTCCACTCTTCACTTTTTTAAAGAATATCATTAGATGTCAAGGTCAGAAAGTTTTTTCCATTTCTCTCAGCAGCCGCTTCTCCTGATGTGATGGGACCCAACACAATAAAACTTCACGCGTCACGGCAGCTATCAAGTGCCACCAGAGCTGCATGTATTGTGTATGATGTGTGTGTGTGTGTGTTTCAGTGTTGAGGAGGTGGATTGAAGGTGAAGGCTGCCGTATTGTCACACTCATCAGTGGGTCTCTCTCTCTCTGCCGTCTGTCGCCTCAAAGATAAAAGAAAAGACTTTTTCAACCTCTGCATGTCGTGTTCACTTTGTAGACATGAAAATAATCACGATGAGATTTTAGGACAAAAGGAAAGTGACATCACTGGTTTCATGGGAAGTGAGACCTTGGATGAACCTCGACCTTCAGATTCAGACACATTTATATGAGCATCTTTTATCCATCTAAACTTTCCACCAATCAATCAACATATGAACTTAATGAAAAACAAACTAATAAAACAACCAAAGGCCAAACAAAGAATAAGCAAACCAACTGACCAAAAAGCCTAAAGACCAAACAAACAACAAACCTACAAACGAACCGATTGACCGTTGAATCGATTTAAGAAAGATTTAGCAAATAAAACAAAAAAACAAATAACCAACAAATAAACCAACTTACCAACCAATCATCCATTAAATAGACCAACCAAAAAAATTTCCAGTGAACTTATTAATCAACCTGTCAGTTAATCAATCACCCAACCAACCAACCAACTTGATAGGCAAACCAACCAGCAAATAGACCAACCATTCAACAAACAAACCAATAGACAAACTAGTCAATCAACCAACCAACCAACAAAATGATAAAATTAACCAAAAATAACCAATGTACTGATTAGTTCACCCTCCATTTCACCAACCAACCAACCAGTGGATGAACAAGCAAAACAACTGACCTGTCAACTAACCAGCCAGTAGACCAACCAACAAACAAACCTATTAGATCGACCAATCATCAAACAGACCAAACAACCAACCTAAACAAACCAGTCAATCAACCAAATAAACAACCAACCAACCTACAAACCAATTACTGATCAGTCAACCAACCGTGTAACCAACCAGTCAATCAACCACCTATGGACCCAACCAGCAAATGAACTGACCAATTAACCAACCAAAAAATAACAACAGACAAACTGACAAACCCATGGACAAACCAGCCAATCAGCCAACCAACCAACCAAAGAAATAACCAATGCACTTTTCAATCAACCATTTAACCAACCAACTAATCAATGAACCTACAACCAATAGACCAACCAGCAAACCACCTGACCAATCAACTAACCAAACAAACAACTTATAAGCCAATTTATGAATCAACAAACCAAAAAGCAAACAGAACAACTCACCAACAATGTTTTCTAACCCATGGACCATCGAACCATCCAACACTGCAAAAACTGAAATCTAAGCAAGTCATTATGTCTTATTTTTAGTCAAATTTGTCTTATTATTCTTGATTTGAGCCACATTTACTAGACAAGGTCATAAAAATGTCTCATTTCAAGTTTTTTAAAGACAAAAATGAGGCATCAATTGCTTGTAACAAGTAAAAAAAAATTCTGCCAATGGGATAAGATAAAAGATTCTTGTTTTAAGACATCTTTCTAATTTCAAGAAACTTCCCGGGCGAATTCGTCTTATCCCATTGGCAGATTTTTTTTGACTTGTTACAAGCAATTTACACCTCATTTTTGTCTTAAAAAAACTTGAAATAAGACATTTTTATGACCTGGTCTGGTGAATGTGGCTCAAATTACGAACAATAAGACAATTTTTTACTACAAATAAGACAGAATGACTTGCTTAGATTTCAGTTTTTGCAGTGAACCAATATGCCAATTGGCCAACAAATCAACCGACTAATGCTCGAACTAACCCGTGGACCTTTTTTACCAATCAGCGTATTAACCACTCGAAAGCTCTTTGGTTGGCCGCTGTTTTTTTTTTCTTTTCAAATGTGCCCTATAAATAAAGCTGACATTGACATTATCTTTGTATTCATCAATCCATCCATCTGTTTAGTGAGTGGTGACTTTTTAATGTCCTTGTCCAAACTACTGTTCAGAAAAAAAGCAGATCGAATTAATCTTTAATTTATAACAAGTTAACTTTATGTGTGTTAATTTTCCAAGTCTGTGCTTTCAGTTTTGGACTCACCTTGACTGTAGTTCATATGACTCTATGAAATATGAGTTCAGTGAAGTTCTGGCTGTAACTGAGTTCATCACCTGCTTTGTATTCACTTTAATTTGATCCAACAATTTCCCATCCATCTTCCATAGAAATTGAAACCATTTATGAGTCCATACTGTCAGCTATATGTTCCTGGATTTCAGCCAGATATGAGAAATTGAGCTGCTGATGGATGGCGTTGGATAAAAAGCCCGCAGTGCAGCAGCTTGATGAGCGAGGACGAGCGCTTTGTGCTGATTGATGTTTTAAAAAACGGCTCCTCCAGGAACCTTTTATTACTCATCCTCCTTTTGTGTGATCAGTACGTGTGATATGGACTTTAAACCCTCTCTGTGCGTGGACGGGTCACCTCCAGCTGTCTCTGTGTGCGACAGCGTGAGTGTGTGTGTCCGTTTGAAATCTAAATATGTGATAGTTTCTGCAGTAAACATTTGAGGATGGAGTTTGATGCTCGTGCAGTGGACTGGATACTGTGTGTGTGATACGCAGAGAGCAGTGTGTGTTTGCCCGCCCGTAAATGGTTTGCATTCTATAATGGTGTTTGAAAGAATTTATCTCACACAAAGTCTCCGTGTGTTTGCTCGGTGCATGTGGGAGTAGCTGTGTGTGAATCACTGATGCGTATTCTGTTTGATGTGCCCGGCTTGCTTGTGCTTTCACAGATTATATTTTTTTTTTACTCAGTTTTCCCTTGGAAGTTTATTCAGTTATGAACAATGATTAACAACAAAACATGTCCTCTGGTCAAATCCCTTTGTTTCCAGCCTTTGAAAGTATCACAAGTGTTTTTTTTCAGGGTGGAAAAAAGGAGTGAAAAGCCACGCTGCAGTTCTTCCCCCAGGGTGGAAAAAAAGAGGACTTTCACTTTGGTATTTATTGCATTTCTGTTTTTATTGCTGTACTAGGGGGTTGTTTTTCTCCAGTGACTGGAATAATGAATGAAACTGCAGCAGGGAGCTAATTGGGATTAAAAGTTGTACAATTAATCATATCAAATGTACAGTTTATTCAAATTAGTTTTCCAATAATTGCAGCAGGAAATAAATTAGCAGGCTCAGACAGAAGGTTTAAAGCTGCAGAGGAAACGCTGACAGGGTGAGTTTAAAACAGCAGAGAGGAAGAAACTTCAACTAATTGGGTGCAAAACAGATATAAAATTACACCAAACTTATCATTTACATCACGTTATCGTTAAGCTGCTTACAATTCTACTCAATCAGGAATAAAAGACACACTGTTCAAGCACTTAGCTTAGCAATATGATGAGAAATACAAACATTGTGTAAAAGGAAAATGGATAATTACTTTTGCAAAGAAATGTAACTGAAAGCTAAACACGTTATGATTCGTTTTTGTTTTTTTTTTAATTTTGCATATTGTTGATTTTGATTTAGACCCCAAGTGTTGATTAAAGCTCCAATCAGTGATTTTTGGAAACTACAAAACAAACAGAAACCAAGGCAGAAAAAAGCTTAACAAGCATCAAGAGCAGTGCAACAAGGCTGAAAATATCATCCTCACTTTTATTGCCAGACCCAGAAGTCAAGCAACAACCATTTAAAAACAACAAACAAAACAATAATAATGACAAAAACAAACACAACCAAGCAGAAAATAGGCTAAAAGCACCTTCAAACGTATAAAACTTTCGGTAATTTGATTATTTTAAATCTTTTGTAATATGTAAGTGTTTAAAAAAACTGTTTTAACAGTGATGGAAACAAAACACAATTTAAAGTGAAGGTTCTGGAGTGGCCATCTCAGTCTCCTGACCACAACCTGTAGTTCACGCATCACAGCCCAAGTGTCCCAAAAAGTTCAAGCTGTTTTAACAGTGATGGAAACAAAAAACAATTTAAAAGTGAAGGTTCTGGAGTGGCCATCTCAGTCTCCTGACTTCAATATCATTGAGCCACTCTGGGGAGATCTCAAACCTGCAGTTCATGCAAGACACACCAAGAATTTACAAGTACTGGAGGCTTTTTGCCAAGAAGAATGGTCAGTTTTACCATCTGAGAAAATAAAGACCCTCATCCACAACGAGCACAAAAGTCTTCAAGCTGTCATTGATGTTAAAGGGGAAATAAATGCTATTAAGAACTGGGGGATGGAAACTTTTGATCACAAAGTCTCTGTTGTCATTATGAAATTCTGCTGGAGGGATTAAACTTTTGAGCACAACTGTATATGTCTAGGAAATATTTTAGAGTCGAGACTAATGCACACCTGAAAAACTGTTTGAAAATAATTAAATTTGTAATATATCCAAAAGTTCCTTTAAGACACTTTGTGATGATGGCGATGATTTTGGCGCCCCCTGTAGACAAAGTTAAAATAAAGTTTAACTTAGTATTTTGGTATATTTTTGTGCTTTCATTCAAATTTGACTTCTGTCCTAACCTCTTTAAGTCTTTGTTTCTTGATGTATAATTTTCTTGCTAAATATTGCTTTATCTTAGGGTTTTGGGGTTTTATTTATAATCATTATTGAAACTGTTTCGATAAAAAAAAATATATAGGTGTGAAGTAACATCCACTCTGAAATCTTTCTTTTGAATATGTTTCACTATCATTCTTTTCAGTCACTGTCAGAACATTTTTGCCCACATTTTATTTGCACTAAAGTGTTTTATAAATAAAAAAAATGTAAAAGATGTATCTTATTTTACTGGAAATTTTTCTAACTTTCAACGTATATGAAAAAAATTACTTTACAGAGATATTCAGTTTTGTTCCACAGCTTTTCTTGTGTTGTCTGCTTTCAGTTTCAGTTTCTATCAAGATTCCCAAAAATTACTTACTGGAGCTTTAAAATTTTTCATCTTTTAACACAGGGAGTTGAAATAAAACACTGTGATGTAAAAAAAAAAATACAAAATTTTGAAGCAGGCAAACAAAACAGCATAACAAACACCAAACAACAAATACAACTTTCTATTTATCAACAAAAGCTTGATGGAAGTTTTTAAATATTTGCGACAAAAGCACCAATGAGAGTTAATTAAAGTTGTTTTATAATCAGGATAATGCTTTTGGACGTGTGTGTGTGTGTGTGTGTGTGTGTGTTTGTCTCACTGTGGTTGTTTTCCAAAGAGACTAAAGTGACAGTGATGGATCACAGCAGCTTAACTGTTTACTTACCTCAGGGGCACAAACGCACAACAAACGCCATAATTGATTTATTTACTCCTCTAATCACCGCTGCTCTCTGCACCTCGTGTGGCTTTTCTTATTCCTCCTCCACTCACCGTCTTTTATACGTGTGACAGAGTTAATAAATATATCTAAGGAGGTGATTTTCTCACCATGTCTCTCTTTTATTTCTAATCTAACCTTCATTTTCAGCGTTTAACCAGGCGGGTCGTCTCTCAAATACCACAGTCGTGACTGACTCTTAGTGGACAGGAAACACGTTCTCTTTCCACTCGCTCTCCTGGGTTTCAGCAATAAATAGTTGAATTTCGAGGTGGTTTTTTTTTTTTTTTTTTTTGGGACTTGGTCTGACCTTTACCTGCGCTCCTTATCCCATCTCATCTCCCGCTGCACAGCCCTGCAGCCAAGAGAAGAAACGCTGAAACAAGAGGAGGAAGAGGGAATTCTTCAAATATTGATGCCGACTTTCTCAGACTTTATTAACTGGGTGTGAACTTAAACGTCCTAAAAATTGGATTCCAGAGTCGGTAATAACACGTGAAATGTAAGAGACTGTAGACTCCTGCGGAGAAGTTCAGAAATAAAACCCGAGGAGTCCAGAAAGAGAACTTTTGAAAACAGACGGCGAAACGTGGACTTCTTTAATCGGAGTGGCGGCGTCGAGGCTGATTGAGAAGCGAACCCTGCTGTGCATTTCATTTCATACTGCATTACCCCCCGTGTCCCTGTGCCTTTCAGCCGCCTTTGGTCTTTGTTTACACCATAAAAAATCTTCTTCTGTTTCTTTGTGGCTGTTTACAACATGTGTTTCAGCGATGGAAGTAAATTAAAAGACCGACAGATGCATCCACAGATTGGCTGTTCATGTTCAACTCGTCCCGCTGCAACGCTTGTGTCGTGCCTTTGGAGCCAATAAAATGAAATAAGCCAAGAAACAAGTGACTGCTGAGAAAAAAGGGAAGAAATCTGAAAAGAACAAAGAGAAACGAACGTGTAAAAAACGTGATATGAGAGCGAGAGCAGACAGATACTTATCCATGTACATTACAGCGAGGCTTTGATGTTGTTGAACTAACCTTTTGGGGCCAAATCAATCGTCTACGTGTCACTTTAAATGATGCAATGAGCTGCAAATATCAAACATGAAGGAACATCAGAGCGGAAATACGTGACATTTCAGCCCCAAAGTAAAAACTGTGTAAGTGTTAAATGGAGAAGAAACTTTGAAATGAAAATGCAGCTTTTAAATGCCAATGAGGAGGAGAAGGAGGGGGGGGGGGTTTATTAGACCAGACTTTTCCTATATTTAACAAACTGTGATTGTAAAACCCACTCAGTATATATGACTATTTTGAAACATTAATTTTTGTCTTTGGAGAAGCAGAAATGGTTGAATATGCCAGACCTATAGGTGGCAATAAGTGGAGTAAGTCAGTTGTGTGTATTGAGCTCCAGTGTTTTTTTAGATCCTCAAAACTGTAAAAACAACTTTCGACAGTTTCACAGTTTGTCAAGACTCTGTCACGTTTATAAAAGTTTTCAAGACAACNCGTGTCACTTTAAATGATGCAATGAGCTGCAAATATCAAACGTGAAGGAACATCAGAGCGGAAATACGTGACATTTCAGCCCCAAAGTAAAAACTGTGTAAGTGTTAAATGGAGAAGAAACTTTGAAATGAAAATGCAGCTTTTAAATGCCAATGAGGAGGAGAAGGAGGGGGGGGGGGGTTATTACACCAGACTTTTCCTATATTTAACAAACTGTGATTGTAAAACCCACTCAGTATATATGACTATTTTGAAACATTAATTTTTGTCTTTGGAGAAGCAGAAATGGTTGAATATGCCAGACCAATAGGAGGCGATAAGTGGAGTAAGTCAGTTGTGTGTATTGAGCTCCAGTTGTAATTACCAACAGTGTTTTTCTAGATCCTCGAAACTGTAAAAACAACTGTCGACAGTTTCATAGTTTGTCAAGACTCTGTCACGTTTATAAAAAGTTTTCAAGACAACAAAACATTGCATTCACCTTTAAAACCCTAAGTTTATACATCTATTTATTTATAAGTGTCACCAAAATGATGTATGAGTTATCATTTTGCTCTTGTGATGCAATACAGAGGTTTTCTAACCAGATGTACAAACTATCAATTGCCAAGTTTAGGCAACTCAGTGTTTTCTTTTTTTGTTTTTCTAATCTTGTTCTTGTATCTCGTCGGTCGCAGGTTGTGAATTTTTGGGGATCGTTTTCTAAAGTATAGTTTTGTATTTGGTCTTGCTTTGCTGCCTGTGTGATTTTCTCCTGATTCTCTCCCAGCTCTCCACGACAAAGAAGAGAAACAGTCGCAATGTTTTGCAGCGTCACCATAAAACGTACACAAACGTCTAATAACAGACAAAAATTAAAACTGAGCTGCAAAGTAAACAGAGGGAGGAGGAGAATCCTCAAACTGTCATGTTGTATGTTAAAGATTCCCACTGACAGTTCATGGAGCATTCATACATCCCGTTTTATTGTCCGACTAACTTCCTGGTATGAACCTGCGTGTCCTTCAAAATAAGAGCATATTGCAAAACTACCATTTAACCCCGAAACTACAATGAGAGCCCATTCCTTTCACCACCAACAACAACATCCAGGTAGCTAATTTATGGAAATAAAAGTTAGATAAAGTCATCCACAGCTTTAGTTCATATTAATTTCAAATTTTATTTGGTTGTCATGGTTGTTATTTAAGAAATCTATTGAGACAGCCAGATAAATAAATCTGAATGAAATATTAAGCGTGGCTTGGAATAAAAGGTTTGTTAAACTTGACCTGATTTTGATTTTTCCCTTTTTTGGCTGCAAATGTTAGAAATCCGACTGAAAGATCTGCTTGAATCATTATACTGGTGCCATTTTATTTATTAAATAGTTGAACTGAATATTTGATATAGTTATTTATTGGAGAAATCAAAATATCGAGATATATATCGTGTATCGGGATAAAGCCATAAAATATTGAGGTTATAATTTTAGGCCGTATCGCAGCCCTACTTTAAACCCATGTTTAAATACAAGAAAGCAGGATACCCCTCTTTAAGACCTTCACTCAAACTGGCAAAGTGTCAAAAATAAGACAACAGAGAACGGAAAAACGTGTGGGGTTTAGCTTCCCTCCATCAGAGTGTGGAGCTGTCGTTACCTGGATCGGAGTTTTTACCTTTAATAACTATATTTATTCACCAGAGACTCTGACAATTTCATACCAGCTTCAGTTTCCCCTTCAGGCTTTTTAGACCCCACGGGTATCATCAGGTGGAGGAGAGAGAGAGAGAAAGAGAGAGAGAGAGGTGGTGATACTGTGGAAAAGGAGAGGATGGGGGGATGGGAGATATAAATATCTGGAGCAAACAGCAGAGAGCAGGATGTGTCACTTCCCCCGGAGTCTCTGCCTTTCAGATCTTCACTTAGACTCACAGGAGGTTGATGGATGGATGGATGGATGGATGGATGGATGGAAGGAGTGTGTCGCTGCCCACTTCAGGGCAAAGAGTACCGTTAATGTGTTATTTGTAAAAAAGACAAGTTGTGGCGTCTTTTCTCTCGCTTTGTTTTTCTCTGAATTTTATCTCTCAGGTTATTCTTTCTTTTCCAGTTAATTTCTTCTTTTCTGTCTTGGTATAAACAGTAGTGATGCTCAATACCACTGATTTCCTTACTGATCCGATAGTGATACTAGTTGTACCCATTAGACAGGATAACTAATAATGGATATATAGATAAAATGTTAGTTTATCATGTTTTTTTTAATTGCAATTTTTCTTAATAATCTATCAGAAACTTCTCAGTGTAATTCACTTAAAGTGATCAATTCACTAGAAACCCCACCTGAATAAATGTAGGAGCTGAAATGGCCCCATACATAGACTTAGCAGTGTGCTGTTGTGATTACTCATTATGAATTTGTCAAGGTGGAAGAAAAAGTAGTTCCCAACCGTGTGTGATTCAAACGAGAGCTCAAAACGTCTCGCTTCTTTCCAATGTGATCCTGTTCATTTTTTGGCATCACTTCAAATACAAAACAGTATCAATAGTATCAATATTTTGGTTTGAGAATCGATACTAGAGCATAAAGATCTGGTTTCTGTTGTATTGATATTTCAGTATCATCTGCATAACATGGAATTACCAGGCTGAGAGAAACCAGAGGGAAGAAAATGTCCTTGAAGTGACCTGAAAACATCTGTGAAACAAGAGACAGAAAAAGGAATGATTAAAACAAAAAAGGTGTAAGAGTGGAAAACAAAGGGAAAGTCTGAAAATCAAACCGTAACGAAATAATGGATCATAAACTTTACAGAAATAGATGATGAGGAGGAATGAACAGATCCAGACCAAACAAAGAGAAGTAGAGGAACAGAGAACAGCTGGAAAAATATAAGAGTCAAACACAAGCGAACAACAAGAGGAAGAGCATAAATGAACAGAGAGTAATTCTAAAAGCTGTAATCCATGGTAATACCTCAGGGTGAATGAAAGGATGAAGGGATGAAAGGGTGACTGATCGTCTTAAAGCTCAACATAATCACAACAACGGAGGAGGGATTTTTACACTGGGTTAACTGAAGTCAGTGTGTGTGTGTGTGTGTGTGTGTGTGTGTGTGTGTGTGTGTGTGTGTGTGTGTGTGTGTGCGCTTTGGAGCTGGAATTCTTTCACATTCATGTTGATGAACAACTTCAGTTGCTCAACGGTCCCAGAGTCTCTGTTGTTATATTTTGTGCTTCATAATGTTCCACACATTTTCAATCTGGACTGCAGGCAGGTCAGTCTAGTAGCTGCACTGAAGATGATGCCTCGGTGCGACAACATTGTCCTCGTCTTACACAGAACCAAAGTAACAGAACGACTTTATTAGTCCCTGCAGGGACTTTTTCTGTTTCACAGAACCTACCGTCGTCTACAACGAGGTTTTGGACAAAGTACCTTTCAGCATTAATGCTGCCTTCACAGATGCTGGGACAGTTACCCATGATGCCATGGGCTCTAACACACCCCCATACCATCACAGATGCTGCTTTTGAACTTTACGCCGAGAACAATCCGGATTGTCCTTTTCCTCTTTGGCCCCGATGACACCACGTCCATGATTTCCAAAAAGAGTTTGGCGGCGTTTGTGTGTGTTGTTGATGTCTGACTTTGTCTTTGCATGGTAGAGTTTGAACTGTCACTTGTAGATGTAGTGATGAACTGTGTTAACTGACAATGGTTTTCTGAAGTGTTCCTGAGCCCACGTGCTAATATCCTTTACACAATGATGTGGGTTTTTAATGCAGCGCCGCCTGAGGGGTCAAAGGTCACGGCCATTCAATGTTGGTTTTGGGCCTTGCTGCTTACGTGCAGAGATTTCTCCAGATTCTCTGAATCTTTTGATGATATTATGGNTTTGAACTGTCACTTGTAGATGTAGTGATGAACTGTGTTAACTGACAATGGTTTTCTGAAGTGTTCCTGAGCCCACGTGCTAATATCCTTTACACAATGATGTGGGTTTTTAATGCAGCGCCGCCTGAGGGGTCAAAGGTCACGGCCATTCAATGTTGGTTTTGGGCCTTGCTGCTTACGTGCAGAGATTTCTCCAGATTCTCTGAATCTTTTGATGATATTATGGACTGTAGATGATGAAATCCATCAATTCCTGCAGTTGAGAAACATTGCTCTGTAACAGCTGGACTATTTGCTCACGCAGTTGTTGACAAAGTGGTGAATCTGGTCCCTTTTACACCCAATAATGACTCACCTGTTTCCACTGAACCTGTTCACCTGTGGAATGATCCAAACAGCAGTTTTTTTCAGCATTCATCAACTTATAGGTAGAAGAGTATTTTCAAATCATTGTATTCTGTTTATATCTACATTTTACCGAACTTCATTGGAATCGGGGTTTGTACTTTCATACAAAAGCGTGAAGACGTGACTGGTGAACACGTGAATTGTATGAATATTCTGCCTGAAAACTCTCAGGCTCTAAAGAATAACCTTCCTTATGAACACACGCCGTCTTATAAACGTCTTTATGTCAAACAGATTCATATCCTTGAGCTTCGTCTGGCTGTAAAAGCTTTTCTTTGGACGTGGAACAGATTGTATAAAGCCCGGGCTCACACACACACACACACACACACACTGCAGACATATTTTCTTCCTTTCACTTGCCCACAGTTGGTTATATTATCGCTGAATAAAAGCCAAGGACTTCTTGCCTCACCTTGCTCTGAATGGAGGCTTGTGTAAGCCAAGCCGTGCGTCATCTGTAGATTGTGTTGAACCGTGAAGCTTCAGTTTGTCTCACTCCGAGCTTCGGGCTTCTGTTCCTTTTATTCAAAATCTGCTCTTTGAGTCAGTCTGTTTCAGTAAAGCTCACCCTAATTTCTCTTATTCCCAACTTCTGACTGTGTCACAGTAACGGCTATTCAGCTGTCTTTACAAACAATCTGCCTTTTTCTACATGACAAAATTCATGATTACCAGCCCCGATCTTGCAAAATCCATTTAAACTTACAAGGGATAAAAAATTTGGAGAGGTTGAAGCAGGTTTATGGTGTCACTTTACCTTCATGAAAGCAGTGAGAATGAAATTATTGCAACAATTTCAAAAATAAAAGGCAAATATTCATGACACAGTGATGGCTTGGACATGTTTATTTAAAAAAAAAAAAGACTAAAGATTGCATAAGCAAACCATTAAAATACATGATCAATATGTCTTTCAATACAAGTGATTTTCCTGCCAAAAAGAAAGTGGCTTCAATCTATTTTAGTTGTCACAATTTTCAAAAATTTTGGAAAAAAATGCAATAGTTAAAAGAATAAATTTAATAAAAAATGTCTTTCAATACACGTTTTTCTTGCCTGAAATAAAGTGGACAAAATTAATTTTTGGTTCCACATTTTTTTTTTTTAATTGAAAAATTAGCAAATTTAGATAATAATAATCAATAATAATTAATATGTCTTTCAATGCAAGAGTTTTTTTTTTCCTGTCAAAAAAGAAAGTGGCCAAAATCTCTTTGCTTTCACTATTTTCAGAAATTTTTGAATAAAAATTTAGTTGAAAAATAAACTAAATTTCACAAAAGACGTCTTTTACTTCAAATAATTCTCTCACCAAAAAGACAGGGGTCAAAATCTAACTCTGCTTTGACAATTTAAAAAAATAAAAATAAAAATAATTGTTGAAAAATGAGCAAATTTAATAATTATTGTCTTTTAATTCAAGGTTTTGTCCTGACAAAAAGAAAGTGGCCAAAATGTATCTTTGCTTTCACAATTTCCAAAATTTTTTTGAGAAAAAAAAATAGTTGAAAAATGGACTAAATTTTATACATTATATGTCATTGAAAGTGTTTTTCCTGCCAAAAAGAGAGGGGTCAAATATCTTTACTCTTGCAATTTAAAAAAAAAAATTGTCAAAAAAAAAAACAAAAAAACAAAAAACTGATGATGTCATCAAAAAGCATTTTTTATTACATGACAATCAGTTTGATTTTTGCAGAAATCATTCAACAGTGCTGACATTTTCATTGCTAAAATCACAGAGGACATTAAAACAAAATTAGAAAATAACAATCATTTAGTTGGAGTTTTCATTGACCTTAAAAAAGCCTTTGAGTAGTCAAAAAGTTTTATATGGAGTCCCGCAAGGCTCCGTTCTGGGGCCTAGTTTAGTTTAGTTTATTGGTTTAAATACACAGAGAAAATTTACATTAATTAACATTCCTGTAAATATGCCAGTACATTAAAAAATAGGCTCCAAAAATCAAATACATTACCTAAACTTTCATTATATACATTAATTTTATTTGTGAAATGTCAAGTACATCACGTTTTTCTCTTTTTGCTGATGACACAAAATATTTTAGTTCTGAGAAATACTCACATTTACTGTTTGATACAAGTGAACGAGACATGGTCCTGCTTCAAAAAGGGTTCAATGAAAATAAATTGTCACTAAACGTATAAAAAGCAAAATTTATGTTGTTTTCAAACCAATGGAAGTTTCATGTTGCTTATGAAAAAGGAAAATTTGTAGAAACCTTCCTGCTTCTTTTTTACTTTTCTTTTCCTCCTTTTTCTGTTTTTCCTCCTCTGTTTTGTTGCTGCAGTGAGTCTCATCCTCTGGTGTTTTTTATTAAAAGCCTCACTTTGCACCGAAGCATCGTTTTCATCTCGCCACGTTGTTGTTTCTTGAATCATTCCTACGACGTCGCCCGTGCCGCTTCAGTCTCACAGTGCAGATGTTTGTTCTCGTTTCGTGGCGGCGACACCTTCAGGCAGAGACGAGCCGCTTCTGTTCTGGTCTCATGAATGATTTA
The DNA here is from genome assembly GCA_008086565.1 of Thalassoma bifasciatum. Taxonomy (NCBI): domain Eukaryota; kingdom Metazoa; phylum Chordata; class Actinopteri; order Labriformes; family Labridae; genus Thalassoma; species Thalassoma bifasciatum. The sequence goes on from RPOG01004159.1 coordinate 17,897, forward strand.
AAGCTCGGTTGTACATTTTTAATCATTTGTCAGACAGAGCGATAATCTTTCTGTGTTTTCTAACCTCGCTCTCGTAATATGTGACTGGACTGTTAAGTACGTACTCACGGTTTTAACACCGAGCCGATCGCACAAACACGGCGCTGATTAAAGCTCGCAGGCAGGCAGATGTCTAATAACAGAATCAGCCTCTGAAATGAAATATGAACGTTTTGCTCCAAAGCAGAGAGAAAGCGCTGAATGAAATTACACAGAGGCTGAGTTTGGACAACAGACTTTAAAACGCTCAGAAAATCTAATTCTGCAGAACAAACGATGTTAGAAATACTTTACAGTCCGTCCATCACTCTTTTCCATCGCTGTTTTTACCTCTCAGTTCTTCTGAGCATCAAAAATCAACCTGTAGTCAAACACACAGCGACAGTCTTTTCAAAATAAAAGCTTGTGGAAGCTGGAGGCGATGTACGGTGGCCCTGAGGGCTCACAGCACTGCAACTTAAGAAAACAACTGCAAAAAGACAAAACACAAGCAAATAATCGAAACAGCATCGTCAATTGACAGCACATGATTTGATGCCAGGAGAGCCTGAATTATACAACAACTGCTCTCTGCTTGACAGGCTATTAACATTAGCTCGAGCTGCTTAAGTCCCGCCTAACAAATAGCTAATAGCCTTACCGTTCACACATAGCCTACCGTAAATGGATAGACTGCTTGGAAATCAATGTTTCTGTTGCGTGTAATCATTGATATTTACGTACGCAACAGGAGCGGTACAATCTTTGTCACAATTTTTTGGAAACATTTTCACAGAGAGAGCAAAGTGGACAACAAAGAGGACACTGAGCACTGATACAGCTGGTTTTGTTTGCGCGAAGTCGTCAGACTACACTGTGAAAAATGAGAACGCATCTGTTTGTGTTTGGTCAGCTGAGACTAAAAACTCTTTAACTCGTACAATATAACAACAATATTTTTTTTGCCACTTTAGGAACATTTTTTGCTACTTTTTTAAGTATTTCCAGGTTCTTTCCCAGTTAAAATGCCAATTTTTGTTGATTTTTTGGTCATTTTTACCACCTCATTTTTGACACTTTTCCGCCTTTTTTTTTTTTTTTTGCAACAAACTGACTATTTTCTACGATGGAGTATTGGGGCCAAAGTGAGGGGAAAAAAAGGGGGGGAGGAATTTGCTTCCCACTCCTCCTCATCAAGTCAGTAAAGTCGAAATGTGGAGAATAAAGTCGAAATGGCAAAAATAAAGTTGAAATGTTGAGAATGAAGTCAAAATATAGTGTTGAGAATAAAGTTGAAATGTCGACATAATATTTCAACTTTATTCTCAACATTTCAACTTTATTTCCATTTCAACTTTATTCTCAACATTAAATTTCAACTTTATTCTCAACATTTCGACTTTATTTTCGACATTATATTTCAACTTTATTCTTGACATATTCCGACTTTATTCTCGACATTTCGACTTTATTCTCAACATTATATTTCAACTTTATTCTCAACATTTCGACTTTATTTTCGACATTATATTTCAACTTTATTCTTGACATTTCGACTTTGTTCTTGACATTTTGACTTTATTCTCAACATTTCGACTTTATTCTCAACATTTCAACTTTATTCTCAACATTTCGACTTTATTCTCAACATTTCAACTTTATTCTCAACATTTCGACTTTATTCTCAACATTTCAACTTTATTCTCAACATTTCGACTTTATTTTCGACATTATATTTCAACTTTATTCTTGACATTTTGACTTTATTCTCGACATTTCAACTTTATTCTCAACATTTCGACTTTATTCTTGACATTTTGACTTTATTCTCAACATTATATTTCAACTTTATTCTCAACATTTTGACTTTATTCTCGACATTTCAACTTTATTCTCAACATTTCGACTTTATTCTCAACATTTCGACTTTATTCTCGACATTTCAACTTTACTGGGTGAGGGAGAGGGGGAAAAAATTTCTCCTCTCATTTTCTGTTCTCAATGTGGCCCTAATACTCCGTTCTAATTTTCCAAGTTTAACCCCAATTTTTTGTTGGCTTTGGCCATTTCTACCACGTGTCACTGGTTTTGTCACTTTTTTCAACCATGTTTTGCTACTTTATTGTCATTGAGTATTGCCAGGTTTTATCCCAGGTAGATACGTATTTTTGTTGATTTTCTTTGGTCATTTTTACAAACTAAGTTTCATTGCTACTTTCTCCTGTTTTTGCCTCTTTTCTCCACTTGTATAGTTTCTTTTGTAAAGGTAGTTTTTAACAGTTTGTCTCTTTGGTTGAGTAACTCTGGTGTAGAACAGAAAAGCTGGAAAAGCTGATATTTTGACACATTTCAGGTTATAGAAATATTTCTACTGTCTGTGATCAGAATATTGCGATTTGATCTAATTTGCGATTAATTATCCAGCTCTACTTTCTAAAACTCCCGTCATGACTTGACCCCACTTTTCCCCAAGTGGCGCTCGAAGTAGAACATCCTCAAACGTTCGTGTGGGTGAAGCAGCTCTTTACATATTTAACTTCTCACTTACAGGGAAATCACTTACAGACATATTTTAACTGCTGTAATTGATCAAATCCACTGCACCAGGACTAAGTTTAACCAAAGCAATCAGCGCCTCTCCTGTTCTGTACCGTGGAAGTAATGAGAGCGGCGGCGGCGCCTGTGGGGACTTTATTGTGACTAACACTGTGGAAAATGGAAGCGACTGTTGAAGGGTTTGATTTCACACCAGTGGGAACATGTGCAAAAAGAGAGGGTGAGAGAGAGTAAATGGGAAAGAAAAAAGTGTGAAGATGTGAAGATTGAAGGTAAAATATGCTGGAGTGGGATGTGTGTGTGTGTGTGTGTGTGTGTGTGTGTGTTTGATGAGTCTGCTGAAGAGCGCTGTGATATTCGTCTGCCACTGCTTGAATCTGGACTCTGCATTTCAGAGATTTATGTCCACACGACCTCCAACCCATGTAGGGGTGAAAATTAACATAACAGCCCCACTTTCCCATCATCCCTTCATTCCTCTCTATATTAATCAAGATCTCATGACTCTTGCTGTTACGTCTTGTATCCGAATGCTTGTGGGTCAATGACGTGACGTCCCTTTTTTTTTGTGTCCCAGTGCAATATTTCCTTCCATCATGAATTGAGTATTTCATCACATGTATTTCTTTATTCTATGAAACCTGTGTTATTTGAACACATCTTTAAACTATTAAAATATAACATGTTTTTTTGTGTTTTGGTTCCTCAAACCCCCAAAATGTCAGGTGGTGCAACCGTCCTGACAAGTATCCACAGTAATTAAACTCTAAAAATTGAATGTCAGTTATTGTAAATGGAAATTAAAAACACAGTGGCATTATTTTATGCTTGAACCTTTTTAAATAAAACATNTAGATTTCTCTGAAATACTGATAAAAAAAGGTTTTTTCACTTCATTGGTGACTGGAACAATTTCCATGTCAGGTGGTACAACCAATGTAATAATGTGAAATGTTATTTTAACATCAAATTATTTATCTTATTCACAAATAAAAGAAATGAAACACACAAAATGAAAATGTATGAGTCACTACAGACACTTGAGAGATACTTGCCAATAATTTCACACAGAAAAAATAACAGGAACATATAAAAATATTTTCATATATTTGGTTGCGCCACCTGACATTTTTGGGTGCTCAAATTAAAAATACTGAAAAATAATGAACCTAAAATCTTTGAAATGTTGGTCAACTACTGAAATCTGTTAAAAAACATAATTCTTCACTCAGAAATATGTTTTTATCCATTTTCAAAGAACTTTTTAAAAGTAAGTTTTTAGACCCTCTTTTTGTCATTGACCCATCTATTATTGTTGTAAGTGTAAATTAAAGTCCTTGTTTTGCCTGGTTGTAGTTCAGAGGAGTCAAACCAGATGTTAGGAGGATAATTTCACCTCCAGAGCGAACGTTGGTGGACGAGTGGCTCCATGATGCCCCTGAGAGCGATTCCCGCCTCCTGCTTCCTTCAGGCCTCTGTAGTTAAGAGGAACATTGGCTGAGTTGAACATAAATCAAGGAGAAAACCCATTTCTGAACCCCTTTTTGAGAGGGTAAAATTCCTCTCTGATTGCCTGTATTTCAGCGCCCGCCGCGCCCAGAGCACCAATTGTTGTTGTGCTTACGCCGTTGCTGTTGACACATCCACACTGATTTAATGGAATTTCTGACAGCAGCGTGGAAGGGAATATGGACACAAACACACTCGAACGTAACTACACACACACATAAAAGAGAGAACAGAAAGAGGTGGGTGCACGCCCAGACACACGGAGGAGTTGTTTTTGGATGGGGGCTTCTTTTATTTCTCTCACTCCCTCCACCGCTGGAGTGTCATAACTTTTAATCAAAGCCAGAATAAAAGTCGGAATCAGGTGTAGTTTTATTGACCCAGACAGGTGGAGGAGGATGCAGAGGGAGTCGGAGCGTGACGGTTCAAAGACAGATGAAGGGTTACAGACTGGATTTGACAGTTTCAATAAAACATGGACTTTCAGAAACACTCTTTCAAACAACAGATGCTAAAATGATCATGTGTAGCTTTTAGGGAAAAGGTTTCCTCTATGGCAAAGAAAGAAAGAAGATCTAGCTGCCAAATAATTTCAAACATAGTCTGACTTTTCTGTGGCCGCCGAGCACACGATGAGGTTCCTGAAGCAGTGTTGCCAACTCCTCTGCAAGGAAAGTAGCTATTGGCTGCCCCAAAAGTCGCTAGAAGTCGCTAGATGACGTCATCGCCAAATTTGCATAATCAGGCATTGGAACGTTATTGTAAGGAACGCTGTAGGAGAAAGGAATAATGTTGTGGGAGGGACAAAAAGTGTATAATAAACGTCTTTAATGTTTAGAACTACAAATTAGATTTTTATTGGATTCATTTTACAGTGTCATTCCAAATCAGTGATTAAAAAGTCATAATTTTTAGAGAAAAGTGGAAACTATGAGATGAAGGTCAAGATTTCTTGATTAAAAAAAAAAGTAGCAACTTGATAATTTTGACTTTTTATTATAAAGTCTCGACTTAATATGGGAAAAAAACTAAAAATAAAATCCTGTTTTTAATTTTCTTTATTTATTATTATTTATGTTGAAAAACTCGTCTTTTTTGGGCTCTGTTAACGTTTTGTAAACCCCTTAGTTCCCACCAAATTCTGGTCTTTTTACCATGCTGTGTTTTTAAAGCTCATAACTGTAGAACTATAAGATCAAAATTCATCAGTGACACCTCATTCGAAAGATTAAAATCTCTTTTTCAGAAAATGTCATGTTTTTATATGTGGTTAAAGTTCACATCAGGATAAATGCAGCTGAAACACTTTTTTGTTTTCTGAGTTGTTTTTTTTTGCCAATTTTTGAGCATCATTAACTTCAAAATGCTTCATGTCAGACATAAAAAAAATCCACCACATCACTTCTACACCTTCTCATCTACATCTGGGTGAAATTTGAGCTTTCTAGGTAAAACTTTGTAGGAGTTGGAGAGTTTTTAGTCTCAGGTGTCAAACACCAGCAGATGCCACAGTCGAGTCTGACGACTTCGCGCAAACAAAACCAGCTTTATCAGTGCTCAGTGTTTTCTTTGTAGTAGACTTAGTTCTCTCTGTGAAAAGGTTCACTAAAAATTGTGAATTCATCGCCCCTGGTCACAGATTGTACCCCTCCTGTTGCCTACATGAGTACGGATGTATACGCATGGCAATACAGACGTCTTTTCGACCACCTAACTCGCTGCGACACGGTTCCTGTGTAAAAAGCTTTCTAGGTTAAACTTTGTAGGAGTTAGAGAGTTTTTAGTCTCAGGTGTCAAACATCAGCAGATGCGTCTAATTTTCCACAGTCTAGTCTGACGAATTCGCGTTAACAAAACCAGCTTTATCAGTGCTCAGTGTCTTCTTTGTCGTCAAGTTTGTTCTCTGTGTGAAAAGATTTGCTAAAAATTGTGAAATTATAGCTCCTGGTCATGGATAATACCACTCTGCAGCAAAAAAAAATTTGATTTTAGCTATGGTAGGCTTTGTGTCAACGGTTAGGCTATTGGTTACCGTAAATGTGCTTTTCAGAGCCATTTTTTTATGTTGTTTGTTATGAAAAAGAAACAGAAGTGGCCACTTTGAAGAGTAAATCATGGTTTGAAACTTAATAATCTTACAAGATAAGTAAAAGTAGAAACTTTAAGTGACTTTTTTTCTCCTTTTCTTTTCCATATGGTCTGAAAAATCCAGGATTTCCGCGTAAAGTCTTTGCACGAGTTGATTTCCTGTTGGGGCTTAAACGATATCTAAAGATAAGTTATCAGACCTGAAGGAGCTGTGGAGCTCGGCCGTTCAGCTCCAGCTACATCCAGTTATAGAAACACCCAAAAAAAGGATGATTTCCCAGAAACTGGCAGCGAGGACACACAACAGACAAATTTTCAAGGAAAGCAATCTGAAGGACAAATTGTGCTGGACACACCAGGTGCCATTTTGAGCCATCAACAGGCTGTTTTCAGGCCCAGCAGTGCCAATCCCTCAGTATTACCATGATAAACAAGAAGAAAATCAATGGCATTAGCACTTCTTCCATTCTCCGCTCCTCGCTCTCCACTCGATGCCTTTTCAAAGGCCAGATCGTCCGGCTTTGTAAAGTACGATGGAAACAATAGGCAGGGATAAAGACTGGAGCCTGCTGCTGGAAGAAACTCAAGCTTGTGGGTAAAATTCACTGAGTGTTTGTTCATTTGTCGGCGTGTGTGCAGAGAGAGAGAGAGACGGACGGAGAAAATCAAATGTCAAAGCAATTTCATGCAGCAGCTCGTCGGTGTTTGATCAGAAGTGGAGCTGAAATAACAAACTCTTCACACCGAACAACGAAAGAACGAACGGGGGAAACAGGAGACTCACGACCTCATCATACATGAGTTTTACAATCCTTGACCCCCCGTGGTGAAGCACGGCGACGATTTTATATCAGAAACAAATGGAAGATTCACTAAAGAAAAGCACTCAGAGTGATGCGGTATGTGCAACACCCATGAACTTGTGTAACTGTATTATTTAACCGCAGAAGCTAAGTGTTGTTAGTAACTCGGCCTTCAGGTAATGGGTTGGTCAAAAACCATGAAAACATTCACGCAGGAGATTCTAGTTTCAAATTTATCTCAAGAAAAGTGTAAGTTTCCACATGGGTCCATGGATTCCAAGATACACTGCCTGGCCAAAAAAAAGTCGCCACCTGGATTTAACTAAGCAAATAGGTACGAGTTATTTAACCCCAACTGGTGCAATGAGTTGCTTCTCATTTCCTAAACAACCATGTGGAAAGACACATCCTGTGGTCGTGGAAAAGATGTTAGTCTGTTTGAGAAGGGTCAAATCATTGGCATCAAGCAGAGAAAACATCTAAGGAGATCGTAGAAACGACTAAAATTGGGTTAAGAACTGTCCAACGCATTATTAAAAACTGGAAGGATAGTGGGGACCCATCGTCTTCCAGGAAGAAATGTGGCAAGTAAAACTCAGGGCTATGTTTAATAGTGAAAGTAAGAGCATTTCCACACGAACAATGCAAAGGGAACTCAAGGGATTGGGACTGAACAGCTGTGTAGCTTTAAGAAAACCACTAATCAGTGAGGCTGACCAGAAAAAAAGTCTTCAGTTTGTGAGGGAGCATAAAGATTGGACTCTGGAGCAATGGAAGAAGGTCATGTGGTCTGATGAGTCCAGATTTACCCTGTTCCAGAGTGATGGGCGCATCAGGGTAAGAAGAGAGGCAGGTGAAGTGATGCACCCATCATGCCTAGTGCCTACTGTACAAGCCTGTGAGGTCAGTGTTATGATCTGGGGTTGCTGCAGTTGCTCAGGTCTAGGTTCGTGGTCATGTTACATATTGGCAACTAACAGGCTTTCTTAATGAACATTTTTATAAATGAATATCTGAATATTTTTAATTTCCTAGTTGAGTTTGCAACTGAGTTTTAACATTTCAAGCATTATTCTGTATATTTGTGTCTTGGCTCGAGCCCGCCAACCAAAGGTCCAGGCTAGGATCTATTGTAAGCCGAGGCAAAGTAAGAAAAATTGGAAAAAAATATAAAAAAGCAAGCCACGGCCTCCAATAGTGTATACATTAATGTGTGACGTAATAAAAGTTCAGTGATACTTATGACCATGTGACATGCTAAACGTAATTCTAATGAATTTGTTTAGTGTTATATTTTCTTTCTTTCTCCCGCCACTTTAACCTCAAATTCAGACCCCTAAACATGAATGAAAAGTAAGGACATTTTGCCTATCCCCCCTCCAGCGACCTTTAAGTACATACATCAAACTTTTGCAGTACAACTAACATGTCAAGACCTACAAAAAATTCTCTTGGGAGGATGTCGGAATCTTGACAGGAAGTTGTGAATTTAGCATTTAAAAGTGGATTTTTCCGATCATTCATTTATTTTTATCTTGTGTGTTAATACAATTACACAAAAATCAGACTATTTTGGAAATGATTTGGCGGCCCATTTGCAATACCCTCACGTCCCACCAGGGGGCTGCGAACCACAGGTTGGGAATCACTGACTTTCAGGCTGCAGAAAATGTGCTGTTTTTTCTTAAAGCCAGATGGGAACCTTTCGATTCTATTTAACTACTTGTTAACTTTACGTCATTGTTTGGTCACAGTCAGAGGATTTAAATGTATGAAACAAGAGGAGTCTCACAACTCTGTCAAGAATCAGAAGATGAATAAATAAGACAAAAATTTGAGCTCAAAGAAGGAAAAATACTTGATAAAGTGATAAATATTTCTGCCTAATCATCTGAAAAGTTAGACGAACCACGCTTTTATTCTGAAATGATGATTACCTTGAGAAAGGAAAGGGTTAACGCTAAAACTCTGAATTGAAAGCGTCACCTTCAGCTTTTCTGTGTGGTCTTCTGAAAGCTTTTGGCTCCATGAATACTTATTATTATTAACAAATATTTCTGTCTCTGCACTAGCGCTGAAAAACATCCCAAGGCTGTTTTTTTTTCACAAGTGAAATATTAGACTTTGAATTAAAAACAGCTGTTTGGAAAAAAAAAAATCACCGTCCAGTTTCCTGTTTGAAAAAAAAAAACAAAAACGAAACTTTGATTAACTTCAGCGTTAGAAGTTGTTCCAGTTAATGAATAAATCAAATGATAACTGCAGAAGGAATTACAACGATTAAATAAATCATAATGACAGCTCTCAGGCAGATTAGACTAATTTTATTACAGCTTTAGAAAAAAAAAAACAGACCAGAAATTCCCTCATAAATATCGTCCATGTACCACGACCTCCACAAAAGTGCATGAATATTTCATCCTGCAGTTTTTAAAGTGGATGATTTCCAGGTTGGACATCCATGTTCGCTGTAAAACGGAGTCATTATCCGACCTTTCAGCCATGAAAACCAAAGTTAGGATACGACGTGATTCAGACTGTTTTGATTTCCTGTTTCAGTCCATGCTTTCCTGATTTGCATTTTTCTTTCTTGGCATTTGAAAAGTTCAGCTGTAATTCTATTTGTGGCTAATTAATCCCTCTCGATGCCTCTCAGATTCCTGTTTGAAGTTTCTTAATTCCTCTTCCCTCCGTGTTTCATTCAGTCTTTACAGTGCGTCTCTCTCGCGCTCGCTCTTTCGCTGATGAATTCATGGGAGGGTCTGTTTCTGATTAATAGCCGAGAGGTGTTTCAGGAGCTTAATGAGTTTCTCTGCTGACGTGTGTGTTCGTGTGTTCGTCTGTGTGTGTTGAGTTTGACTGGTCATACATTCCAATACGTGAGCGTGTTTCCTGTTTTTTCACCCAAGCGGCGCTGATAGCGGTGAAAAAGTCTTCAATCTTCGTTGGCTCCCACCGGCTGATTGACATTTTGCCGTTTCCCTGCCATTCACTCTTCCTCCTCCTCGCACGCTTCCCTCTCTCTCTCTCTTATCCTGCTTTAACTCCCTATGGGGTCTCAGAAACAAATTGCACAGTAGGACTCCAGCTATACCAACTCAAAGGGTCTAATTAAACATCGATACGTTTTTCCACAAATACACCGGGGGGAACACAGTCGAGGCAATTTGCAGCATCTGCAGCAGAGATGTGACGACTCTAACTTCTCCGTTTCTATCTATGTCGTCAATCATTTGTGTCATAGGTGTCATTTAAACACAAATTGGCCTGGTTTTAAAGGATAGAGCTGGGAGACACAAACAAGGGTCTGAGCCACAAGACACATACCTGGACTATTTTGCTTATCTTGACCAGAAATGGTCAAGAAAATTCCTGTGCGTATGTACTTAGGCCTGTTTTTCTGGAATACTTAAAACTTTCAAAATCTGGTGTTATTTCCAATTTACTGCATGTTATGTGAGAGAAAAACACTTTAACCCTGTGGTGCATATGGAGCCCTGTATAAAAGTTAATTACTCCTAAAATCACAAAAATCGTGACACTGACTTTCATAATTCATAAATCAGAGGGTTAAACTGAAGAAAAACATAAATTTTTACAGGATTAGCTGAAAATTGGAACATTAACAAACATGTGTTCACTGACGTTTATGAGATTTTTTTTCTCTTATTCTGTATAAAAAGAGGTATTGACAGCATCACCAGATCCTCCAGCATCTCACAGCTTCTCCCTCTCTTTGCACAAAAGCCACTGAAGGACTTTTTTCTCCTCTTCATGACAGAAAAACTGAATCTGGAAGTAAAGGAGAAAGATATTCAGTACAGTACAAACAAGGCATGGTTCAGTATTTATAAAGATTAGCAACATAAAAGCCTCAAATCAGGCTCACACTGATTTTAATAAATGTCAGGGCCAAGAAAGTCTTTTCACACAGGTTTTTCGAGCCAAACGGCGTTAGTACCTTAGTTGTGGTCTGGGATAGCTGTGGATATTCCCTCTAAACTGAAATCATCTCGTGACCTCCCCTCCAGCGTCTCGCGACCGCCGTGGGGGTCCCAACCCCCACTTTGGGAACCCCTGATTTAGAGCATTTATTTGCAGAACAAGAAAAATGGTCAAAATACCAAATAAAAAGCCCACTGTTTTCAGACTTCAAATAATGCTAAAAAATAAAAAACAAGCTCATATTCAATTTTAAACAACACATTACTCATGTTTTAACTCAGGAAGTATTCAGAAATCAAATTTTGGTAGAATAACCCTGATTTGCAATAACATTTCTCCACCAGTCTTTCTCAGAAGAGCGTGATGACCACAGCAGTGGTTTTTATACATTTCCTTGTTAAATAAGATTTGTTTCAGGTAGAAACAGGTAGAAACAGGTGTGTTTGTGTTGGAATTTAACAGACACTACAATGGAATGACTGTCATACATGTAGAGATGCTGATTTCTGAACATTTGCAGTGGTCTCTTAATGTTTTCAAGGATCTATCGTTACCTTTTCTCTCATGAAGTTGCTCCTTCAGATGCTCCTTTTTTCTCAGGGTCATGCCGAAGTTTTTGGAGGAAATTTTCTAACTAGGAACGATCTCATTTTTGTCACTTTGGGGAAAAAATTTGCTCTGTTTTCCCTCTCATCCATCGGCTTCGTTTGACAAACAGAGAATCCTGTTTTTTTTCTCTACAGCTTCATTAATTTTGTATGTCCACGTCTTGAAATGTGTCCTTCTCTTGATTATGTAAATGTGATGAAAATATGGAGGGATTATACAGAATTTACCCCCCAGGTCTGAAAACGCCTCGGGGCTTCACCAGGAGGAGATAAGCTGAGGGACGTGGACGTACAACCTGACCTAAAAGAAAGAAGACGGACGGATGAATAAAATATGATGAGGCACGAAGGGTCGAGAAAGTTTCCTGTAATAAACACATCTTTTAGAGTGTGTATACTCCAGTTTAGTCCATCATAGAGAGTTTCTTTTGTTTCCATCATATCACCACTGAGAATCTTTGCGTCGAGTGTTTCCATTTTCTCGCAGCACTTTATGGATTTCTCGTCACCGCGCGACTGAAAGCCGAGGTCGAGAGTTCGTCACTGACCTCGACAGCAACAGAACAAAACAAATAAATCTCCTCGCAACTTTTTGAGAGCTGAGGGGGGGTGAGAAAACAAAAACGTGTCATTGAAGCGTTTACAATTTCATGACAACTGAGCAAACAGCAAACAGCGAGCCTCGGAGAAATGATGCTCGGAAAAAAAAAAAAAAAAATGTGCGGAGATTGTTACCTCAACTGCTGACATTTTCTGTTTGCAAAGATTCACGGTCGCTCTTTGTCACAGCTAAGTGTGTTATTCCGTAACAGACTATCAGAGTGTGAGCTTTTGTTTTTTTTTCTCCTCCAATAAAAAAAAAAAAAAAAAAACCTCATTCATTCAGTTTGTGTCCACGATATCTGCTGAGCGAGTGTTGGAGAATTTCTTCAGCACAATAAAAAATAAACCAACAAACAGTTTCAGGAAGGTTTTTATTGATTCCTAAAGGACACGGGGACAGAGATACAAAGACACAGACGAGTTATGAGTTTTAAAAATAGAAAATAAGTGGGTGATGCCTCAGCTCGGCTCTTTTATATCCCTCTACTTTTTCCCTCTCGCTTTTAAAACAGTTTCACTTTTTCCTTTATCATAGTTTTTCTCTTACCAATCATGTAAGTTGTATTTTTTAGATCTTGACTTAAAGTTCAAGGTACTAAATTTTTTTGTGGCACATTGTTGTCTGTGTTTCAACCACACATAGAAAAAAAAAGATGTGCACTACACCACCAGACCAATAGAGGACAGTAAGACAAGAAACCACTGTGGCTGCTCCACCAATCAGAGGTGTCAAGTTTTCAGGCCACGCTCCCTTAAAAACTCCGTTTTCTGTTTAATGGGAAATTTTCCTACAATGTAAACATAAAAAATGAAGAGAAACCCATTTCTGCCAGTGTAAAACATAAAACTGAAGAAATTGCTTTGTTGAATTATTCTTTTTCTACCCAGCCAGTAGAGGGCAGTATGAATGCATATATTTTGCTTTTAATACAATTTTTTTAAATACATTACAAGTCATTGTTACATATTGGGCTCTCACTTGGCTTCTTAACCCTGTGGTGCATACTGGTCACTACAGTGGACACCTATTAAAAAGTTATTTACTCCTAAATTCAATGGTTGATGTGGTGGAAATTCATATTAACCTGTGTCAGGATATTTTTATGAAGAAGAAAAAAAATATATTTTATTCTTCTATTCTTCTATATTTAAAAAAGTTACAGACAAAATTTTGAGGGTGAAAAAGCTTAAAAACAAAAAATATTTCAGTGTTAAAACGAAAGAGAGTCAAAGTGTTTCGCAAAGTGTTAAAAAAAAATCATTCATGAAATTACCAAGAAAAAAAAGAAAGAAAAAAGAAAAGAAGTCAAAAAAACAAAAAAGTCATATTTACATTAAGTTCCCACTGTTTTATGTTGAATGCTCAGTTACAAATGACTTTTCATAATTTATGCTTTAGAGGGTTAAAGGACTTTTTTTTCATATATTGACATTTTTGCATTTTTAATGTTAATAATAATAATAATAATAATAATAATAATAATAATAATAATAATAATAATAATAATAATAATAATTATAATAATACGTTTTAATCATAGAGCGCTTTTCAAAAAAACTCAGTCACTTTACATTAAAATGTAAAAAGTGCAGGTAAGAACAATTAGTACACAGAATAAAACAATGCAGTAGAGGGTAAAATAAAGACAGTGCAGTTAATAACAGTTGAAATAATCAAAGGAAAATAAGTAGACAGAATATTCTAGGATGGGAGGGTTACGTTTTGAAGTTGGTGAGGTCAGTGGAGTCCCGGGTTTGTTGTGGTCGTGAATTCCCAAGAGAGGGGGCAGCAACAGAGAAGGCTCTGTCCCCCCAGGTTCAGGGGTTCATGAAAACATAACTGATGTTTAACATTTTAAACAGTGTTCTGTATATTTGTTATTAAATCATTTCGGAAATGATTCGGCGGCCCTTTTGCAGTACCTTCACGGCCCACCCAGGGGCCACGACCCACAGGTTGGGAATCACTGTTTTACAGAGTTATAGTTCCTGCTGTGGAAAAACACCTTTTGCCTCCTTCGTCATCTCTGTCACCATCTGTCGTTCCTGTCGTTCCTGTTTTCTCCTCCTCCTCTTGTTGCTCCTGACTCTGTTTATGTTTAATCTTTTCTCTCTGGACGTTGATTTGGGGGAACGCTCTGTTCTTGTTCTCTATTGTGTTTTGGAGCGAACACACGCAGGGATCTGTTATCTGTCGGCCCAGTTTCACACTCTGAGCTGGAAAAACCTTTAAGACAGCGACACGCTCGCTCTTTACCTCGGCTGCTGGCGATTTTTCCCTCCTACGATCCCTCACAGGCTGCGGTGACAGACGCAGCGTCTTAGAAAAACAATATCACCCTTCCCCCGCTCTGACCACACACACACACACACACACACACACACACAGATGGGGGGGATTATGAGGTATCACATTAGCAGTGCAACTCTGGGTTAATGGTCTTTGCATCATCCAGCAGAGAATGAAATGTGCAGCTTTGACTCTGTGAGAACGTTCAACCTTCTGTTCCTTTCTCTCGCCGCCGCTCGCCACTCACCGCTCGCCTCTTTTGTTAAATTTCAACCCTTTCTGGAGGAAAATTCTCACTTATTCTGCAGTTTTAACACCTTATCTGTCAGTCTGAATTGGAAAAAAACAGGTTGACTCAGTGATGATGATGACGACTTGAAGCACGGCAACAGTGGAGGAGGCTTCTAGAGCAGTGGCTCCCAACTTTTTCCAACTCAGGGCCCACTTTTAAATCTCAAAAATGTTTGAGGCCCACCTCGAAACCCAATAAGTACAGCAACTGTATAATGACTTTTTAGAACTCCATTTGTAACAAAAACCCAAAAATGTAACAACGGCCCAAAATATAATGAAAAATATAATAAGCTCAAAATGTGATAACTGGTCAGTAATACAACAGATGCTGAGCCAATAATGTTTTTTGCCCAAAATATAACAACTAATTCCATTTTGGGTCAGTTTGTTTTTTTTTACATTTGGGTTTACGACATTTTTTGATTTTATTTTATTACATTTCAGGTCATGTTACCTATTGGGCCATAATATTCCTTCCTAAAGGACTTTTTTCCCATATATGAATATCTGAACTGTTTTAATTTCCTTTAAAACTTCACTAAGTTTGACATTTTAAATCTTATTCTGTATATTTGTATCTTCATATAATTACACTCTAATAAACTTATACTGTATTGGAAATCATTTGGCGGCCCACTTGCAATACCATCACGGCCCACTAGGGGGCCACGACCCACAGGTTGGGAATCACTGCTCTAGAGTACTCGGCTCCCAAGTGCTTTAAAGAGATGGGAGATGAAACGGGGCCTTTTAGAAACTCTTCGCTGACATAAATGATGAATTTTGAGCTTTACAGTTTTGTTTTCTAGCATATTGTGATGACAAGTCAATTTTTGAGGTTGAAAAAAATTAACAATTGGTCACACAAAAATATTAAGTTCCTGGAATTGAATCTGAATTTTGGGATAAAATATGAAATTTATCAGATTAAAAAGTTAAAATTCAGAGAAAAAAGTCAAATTTTTAGATAAAAAGTGAAAATGATGGGAAAAAAGAGGTTGAAAACAAAATCAAATCTGGAGGTAAAAACATGTAATTTTGACTTTTAATCTCCAAAATTTGACTTAATATTGGGAAAATTATCTTTTACATTGGGAGAACTGGGTTTCTATTCAATATTTATGTTTACATTGTAGGAAAATTCTCCATTAAAAAGAGCAGTTTTAACAAAGCAGTGTTAAAATAAATGTTTGGGTGATGAAGTTAATGCTTTGTTTTCAGTTTTCTTTTTGCAGGTTTTCAAATGAAGGATCCTCTTTTTGAGTTTCAGATTACAATCAGTGTAATTTAGTTCATTCAGAGTTTATATTAAAACACACGAGCTCACACTGGGATATAAAACAGATAAATACACGTTCATGTTTTGAGATCATTCCAGTTCATTTGTGTTTTTCAGCCTCTAAAGGCTCCTGTTGTTGTCATCACATTGTTTACGCCTCAGGCTTTAATGAGCATCGTTGAATTTCTCTTCTTTTTAATTTCGGATCCAGGTTTTTCATTCAGATGTTTCAGTCCCTTAATAATCAGAAAAGGCGCGAGTTGAACTCGGTGACGTTCAGAGAGCTGAGAGTCCGCGAGCGTTGGACAAACACGGAGAGAATGAAGGAGGGATCCCGAGCGGGAAACGAAGCGGGGAAACTCTCCGAGCTGCAGAGTCATAACTTTTCAATAGAGCGAAGAAGAGGAGGAGGAAGAGGAGGGAGTCAACATCAGGGTTATTGAGCTCGCCAATAAAACTGAAATGTAATTTCATTGCTCTGAAATGCGTGTGAAGACGAAAAAAGTATCTTGTACTTTGTATGAGGGTTTCTTATGACTGGTGCAAATGAAAAGAGATATGTGACTAAATCAAAATAAAGGAAGGAGATGAATTCAAGCAGATTTCCACTGACTTTCTCTAATATCAGAGTGAATGTAACCTTCTGTGTGAAACCTAGAGAATCCTAACTTTCATTATAAAAGCTTTTTTTGTCTCATCTGATTTTTAAAATGGCAAAAGATACTGGATGTTGTAGTTTTATGGATGGATGGATGGAGGGTTGGTTTTATGGATGATGGATGGATGGATGGATGGATGCAGGGATGGATGGTGGGTTGGTTTTATGGTGGATGGATGAAATTTGTTTTATGGATGGATGGATGGATGAATGGATGGATGGAAGGTTGGTTTTACGGTGGATGGATGCATGGATGGATGGATGGATGGATGGTTTAATGGACAGTGGATGGATGCATGGATGGAAGGTTGGCTTTGTGGATGGATGGGTGGATGGATGGATGGATGGAAGGAAGGTTGGTTTTATGGATGGATGGAAGCTTGGTTTTATGGATGGATGGATGGAAGCTTGGTTTTATGGATGGATGGATGGAAGGTTGGTTTTATGGACAGTGGATGGATGGATGGATGGATGGATGGAAGGTTGGTTTTATGGATGGATGGATGGAAGGTTGGTTTTATGGACAGTGGATGGATGGATGGAAGGTTGGTTTTATGGATGGATGGATGGAGGGATGGATGGATGGAAGGTTGGTTTTATGGATGGATGGAGGGATGGATGGATGGAAGGTTGGTTTTGTGGATAATGGGTGGATGGATGGATGGATGGAAGGTTGGTTTTATGGATGGATGGATGGAGGGATGGATGGATGGTGGGTTGGTTTTATGGATGGATGGAGGGATGGAGGGATGGTTGGAAGATTGGTTATATGGACGGATGGATGGATAGATGGATGAATGGATGGTACCATAGGATGATAATATTTAATTATTTATTTGTATTGTGGCGTGATTTCCAGACTACAATGGAATAAACAATTTTGAAATGCTGAGAACCACATTGGAACATTTTTCAATTTCCCCGCAGCAAATGCTAAATGTTGTAATGCTGAGCCCCATTTGAACAAGCTAGATTGTCAGAATCAATTTTCACTTTTGAATTTTAAAACAAAAATCAAAGAACTACTTTTTTTCATTTTTAATTTCCTTTTATGAGCAGAAAATCCAAATACCAAAACATGCATGGACTGTTTAATTCTTTGTACAAAAACCTGCTGTTATATCCAAAGTCCCGCCCCTTCTTGATCCTCATTGGTCCATTATCAAGAAGAATTAAGTTTAATAATGTTTTTCTTTTTTAACGCCTGTCTTTAAAAGTGCTTTGAGTTGAAAAAAAAAGTGTTTCTGGTTGTTGATATTGTTCCTGGAAGCGTGAGGAGTCTCATTATTCTCCTCCCTCTCTCTCTCCCTTTGCAGGCAGATGGACGATGCTGATCCCTCGCTCCGGAGGTGTGGAGTGACAGATGACAGAGAGCTCGATACAGCGGGAGAGAAAGAGGCGAGCGGCGTCGGGAAGGGTCGCGGCCGGCGGTAATGGAAAACAGCGGCAAAGGTCAGAAACATCGATCGCGAGGCGAGAAGACGTAAGTGAGAAGATTTACCGAAGCTGTGATCACACCTTCTTCTTCTCTCTTTGCTTATGCTGCTACATTTTGTCCCTCGCTGCTTCTCATAGCTGACTTTTTCTTTCTGCAGCCTCAGCGCTTTTGGAAACACACTTTGTTTGTAACACTCAATATCTCTGACAGAAGGTGTTTCAAAGCTTCGCTCTGTCTCTGTTCTCTCAGGTTGGTGGCTAAAGCTGATGCTAGGAGTGTTAAGATGAACCACAGCCTGACTCAGCATTTGCATTTCTCTCTGCTGCACTCATTTATTACATTTTTCCATGCAGGTGTAACACACACGTTTGGAGATATCAGAAAATCTCCACGTTTGGAGATATTTAGCATGAGCGCTAAATAGACCAAAACAGAGAAAGTAAAGAAATACAGAGACAGATTACTCCAAAAGTATAGAAAAGTATCCCCCTTTTTTTTACCAACTCCTAACCAAGAGTAAGTCAGCAGGATTTGGTGTTTTTCTCCTGGCTGGCTCGCCAATTGTAGTTGCATTTTGACCGTAGAAACTTTCCCCCAGAACTACCAACCGTCATCTACAGTAAGTTGAACTCCAGCTGTGATAGACTTGGTTTTGTTCCTCTGAAACAATATTCTTCTTTCAGCCTGAGACCTCGTCGACACGATAACCATTTACGGCGTATTTGCCGACCAAAAACGCAAACTTTTGAAAACGAAATCCAGAGTGGAACTTTTTCCGAAGCTCTGTGTAAACACTACGCCGGGGATATCTTGGATACGCTGACGTTACGTTCAGCTTTGCGTGTGTGCAATAAACCCCCACTGTGCCAGGCACGAACCCAACAACAACAACAACAACAACAACCACAACAGTGACCTTAAGTTTCCTTCTTCTGCTGCTGAATCTACTGACTGACTTCTACCAAAAACTGCATTTATTGCACTATTTCTGCAATTACAGAAAAAGTTTTTAATATAAACTTCAGATGATCAGCTCACCTCTTCTCCAGCTTCTATACTGTTGTCACGGTATGAAAATTGAAGCTCAAGGTCATTGTTTTCGGTATTATCGCGGTATTTTTTAAAAATGTGTTCAATTTGTTCAGAAAGCACTGATAGATCTAAACACACTGAAATAGTTTAAAACAATGTAACAGTGTTGGTTAAATTTCAAAAATGAAGGCAAAACCTTATCAAAAGTGCAAATATTAACATCATAGGAACAAGGGTTCAGCAGGTAAACAGCTGTTTTCGCCCGACTGCTCCGCAGAAACGCATTCTGCAGCTACGCAGCTAGTTGAGGAGATTCTGATCAAGTTGAGAAACTGTGGTTTTTGACATGACGGCGGTTATGGTTGTCGTCAGCGTTTTTACCGGGGTTAACCATAACACTGGTAACCGCTACACCCCATGTCATGTATTCGTTTTCTATAGTTATATCGCCACCTACAGGCCTGACATGGGTACTACACCGTCTTCAGTCCCTCAGTGTATCCGTGTAGATGCAGATAGTTTTTCTTGCGTTTTCATGTGTTTCAGGGTGAAACGCTGTCATGTAAACGGGGCCTGATAGTGTGAATGTGTCTCTAGGTGCGTTTCCATTATTTAAATTTAAAATAGCGCGATAAAAAACTGGTAATGGAAAAACACCTGAATTTCGAAAAAAGCACTTAAGTATCGCTAGAAAGTTTTTACGCTTTCATGAGGTGGTTTTTCCAGACGGTTCAACATTCAAATGTAAGCGCAATGGAAATGCTTTTTTCGCAATTACACGTCAAATAGAGATGGGATTTATGGCTCTTTGAGAGGAGCCGGATCTTGGTGAACCGTTCCTTTCAAAAAACTGACTCCTTTAGCTCATTTTTATATTCTGGATCCCAGCTGCGACTCGGTTCCCATCGTTCATATTAACGAGCCGTTCAAAAGAACCGGTTCGTTCGTGAACGTCACAACACTCACCTCAAATGACGTGACGTACCAGGTCGCATGATCACTTCTCTGTGAGTAAACATGGGGCGCTACTTTTGGACAGAAGAGGAGGCGGAGACTTTCCTCGCAATTATTTTTGAGAAAAACATAAACATGAAATAAAACGTAAACATTAAAAAAAATCACAAACATCACTACAACAGGTTTTGAGCATTCGGCTTATTTGACAAGAGTTAATGGCGCTCCTGTCAAGAACAACCTTCGATGGAAACACATTCAAAAGTGCAAATATACTTTGTCGAAATTTTAGGAATATTGCTTTCATTCTGCGAAAAACTGAAATGGAAACCCAGCTACTTTCAGCTCCTGATGTTACAGTTAAAAGAGCGACCCTGTAAACTGGAGACTAGGGTCGTCAAGATTAATCGATTTTAGAAATATCGTGATTATAAATAGACACGGTAGGTTGTTCATAACAATTTATAGAAGCCATAATTAACACAGAAATTCCAGTGGTGCCAATACTTCCGTCCATGACTGTGTATTTGCATATTGCATGTTTTCCTAATATGGTGCAGCGACACAGACTTTCTGCTTTCTCTCTGCTCCTCTTCGAGAGTATTCACAGGAAACTCCCCGACGCCGCAGGGGACTCGTTTTACAAATCTGAAAGTGCAGCGATACATCACAGAGAGGAGATGACAGAGAGAGAGGAGGTTAAGAAAGACAAATCCAGTGACAGAGAAGAGAGAGAGAAAAGACTGAGGAAGAAGAATGATCTGAATTTCTCAGATCTGCACAGAAAGATCAGCATCTTCTCCTCAAAAGTGGCGTGGAAACAAAGCGTTCATTAGTCACACGGCGAATCCATGCGTGAGGAATCATCTGGAGGTTATGCTTGTTGTTGTTGTGACTGTGAAATATTCCCCGTCCGACTTCTTGAGGAGCGGATGTAGCCGCACACGCCGGATCGTGCAGCAGATGCAGAGTCGAGGCGCAATATGTCAACCGCCATCGCCGCCGCCGCTCTGCTGTTCACCACGGGGACAAACTGCTGCAACATGCGTGTTTGTTTAAGCCACTTCTGCTCTGAGAGATAAAACAGCTGAAGAAGAAGAAGGAGGAGAAGAGGAGGGTGTTGGGGATTTGCGTCTTATTAAAGGGGCAAACAAAAACAAAGACTCCTGCTTTTAAAATCTGTGGTTTGAGGCTGAAGAGTCGAAGGTTTAAGTTTCACGTTCAAACACAACATAAACTCCTAATGTTTGTAAAACAATCAATTACGACTCCACTTCCTGAATCACTGGTTACAGGTGGTTTAACATGAGCAGTGGGTTTAATCTCTCCCTAACTATTTTAACTTTTTGACTCAGAGTTTTGACCTGTTTGACCATTTCCAGATTTTGACTCAGCTAACTAAAGTTTTTTGTACTTTACTTCCCAGAAATTTTGACTTTTTAACTCGAATTTCAACCCACAATCTCAAAATTTGTACTTTTTTTCATGAAATTTTTTGACTTAATTTAGAATTTCCATCTGCCAGAGTTTTGACTTTTGTCTCAAAACTTTGACTTATTCTCTCAGAATTTTTGGACTTTTAACTCAAAATGTTGACATTTTGAGTTAAAGTTTTGGCATTTTATCTCAAAATTTCAACTTAACTAACTAAAATTTTCCACTTTACTTGCTTACTTGAAATTTCAACTTTTTAACTCAAATTTTAAGCTTTTTTCTCCAAATTTGTGCTTTTTTTCATGGAGATGTGACTTGGTAAGACTTAGTAGACTATTTTGTCATCATTTTAAGTCTTGTAAGTCAAAACTTTGACTTTTTACTCTCAGAATGTTTGACTTTTGAACTCAAATCTTAACCATTAATCTCCAAATTGTACTTTTTCAGAGACATGTAACTTAATCTACCCAGAATTTTGACCTTTATGTCAAAATTTTGACTCTTTTAAGTCAAAACTTTGACTTATTCTCTCAGAATTTTTGGACTTTTAACTCAAAATGTTGACATTTTTAATTTAAGTTTTGGCGTTTTATCTCAAAATTTCAACTTAACTAACTAAAATTTTCCACTTTACTTGCTTACTTGAAATTTCAACTTTTTAACTCAAAGTTTAAGCTTTTATCTCCAAATTCGTGCTTTTTTTCATGGAGATGTGACTTCGAAAGACTTAGTAGACTTTTTTGTCAACATTTTGAGTCTTGTAAGTCAAAACTTTGACTTTTTACTCTCAGAATGTTCGACTTTTGAACTCAAATCTTAACCATTAATTTCCAAATTGTACTTTTTCAGAGACATGTAACTTAATTAACCCAGAATTTTGACTTTTATGTCAAAATTTTGACTCTTTTAAGTCAAAACTTTGACTTATTCTCTCAGAATTTTTGAACTTTAAACTCAAAATGTTGACATTTTTAATTTAAGTTTTGGCGTTTTATCTCAAAATTTCAACTTAGCTAACAAGAAATTTTCCACTTTACTTGCTTACTTGAAATTTCAACTTTTTAACTCAAATTTTAAGCTTTTATCTCCAAATTTGTGCTTTTTTTCATGGAGATGTGACTTAAAAAACCCAGAATTTTGACTTTTATGTCAATATTTTGAGTCTTGTAAGTCAAAACTTTGACTTTTTACTCTCAGAATGTTTGACTTTTGAACTCAAATCTTAACCATTAATCTCCAAATTGTACTTTTTCAGGGACATGTAACTTAATTTACCCAGAATTTTGACTTTTATGTCAAAATTTTGACTCTTTAAAGTCAAAACTATGACTTATTCTCTCAGAATTTTTGAACTTTTAACTCAAAATGTTGACATTTTGACTCAAAGTTTTGGCGTTTTATCTCAAAATTTCAACTTAGCTAACTAAAATTTTCCACTTTACTTGCTTACTTGAAATTTCAACTTTTTAACTCAAATTTTAAGCTTTTATCTCCAAATTTGTGCTTTTTTTTCATGGAGATGTGACTTAATAAACCCAGAATTTTGACATTTTTGTCAACATTTTTAGTCTTGTAAGTCAAAACTTTGACTTTTTACTCTCAGAATGTTTGACTTTTGAACTCAAATCTTAACCATTAATCTCCAAATTGTACTTTTTCAGGGACATGTAACTTAATTTACCCAGAATTTTGACTTTTATGTCAAAATTTTTATTTTTACAAGTCAAAACTTTTACTCTTTCTCTCAGGATTTTTGACTTTGAACTCAAAATTTGGACTTTTTGACTCAAAATTCGGACTGAATTAACTAGAATTTTCTACTTTTTATTTCAAAATTCAACCTTTTCACTCAAAATTTTGAGGTTTATTTCCAAATTCCAACTCAGCCAACTGAAATATTTCTACTCTACTTAGTGGAAATTTCAACTTTTCAATTCAAATTTCAACATTTTATCTCTAATTTTATACTTTTTACATGGAAATTTTGAAACCCAGGGAATTGTTGAATGGGCAGAGAAGTGTCAGTGTTTGGGTTTGAGAAAGCGTCTCTGAATCACTGTTACAGGTGGTGTTACATGAGCAGTGGGTTTCATCTTTTATGCATGAGGACTTGTTGGATTTAACACAAAGCACCTGCCCACACACGCATGAATAATCTGCATTAAGCTTCATGTTTACGCACAATCACACCTACAAGATTAATTCATGCATGCGCAAATCTTCGAACGTATAAACGAATACAAGCAAACACATTTCAGAGCAGCAGCGGCTCGTTAAACGCTTCCATGTTTGCACGGCCCTGGATTTAATAACAATGAAGGAAACAAGTTTAACCACACACACTCTTACACACACTCTTACACACACACACTTTCTGACTCCTCCTCGTATCCTTGAGGACTTTTAGGAGGCGCTAAATCACTGAGCGGTCTGATCACGAAGGGTAAATACAGAGGACAGACGCTGCTTTAACACACACACACACATTAAAGGTGGCGCCTCTCTTTAATCTTCTTTACTATGTTTTAAACGAGTGCAGTGTTTGACACAAACGTTCAGGCTTTTCTGCTCAACTTTTACTCCGAGTGTGGACAATGCTGTAAATTAGTCTCATAAGAAGGAAAGAAAACAACACAAAGAAAGAGAGAAGAGTGGAGTTTTCCGCTGTGATTCATCAGGGAGGTGGAGAGAGAAACGCTGCAGTGATGAAAAAGTGAACGTTTGGCAGCGTCCACCGACTCTTTTTCTTCCTGTTGTGAGGTTTTGAAACTCGTCCTCAGGCTTTTTCCTCGACCCTCAGCAGCGACTGTTGAGTCTGTTTCAGAAAAACGATGTTCGCTCTGTTTGATTTCAGCCGTTTCACAAAGAGAAAGTGAAACTATTGATAGAAATCATGACAAAGCTTTGGCACCAGCTCTTCACCTGGAAGTTATTCTTCCAAAACATGAGTCTGGTTAGTTTCCAACTGGAAAACTGGGTCAGCTACATAAAGTACCACTGAGCTCACTGAAGAAAAGGGAAACAGTTGGATCAATTTAATTGAATTGTTTTAATTGGTAACATCTAAACGAGCTACGGTCTTTGAAGTTACATAAACAAGTTTCATTAACGCAATTGATTTAGTGTAATGAGCTTCCTTATTTAACTGTTTTCAAATCAACGTTTTTGCATTAATCCAAGTTTTCAGTTGTTTCAACTTCTCAACTCAACTCAACTTTATTTATAGAGCACTTTAAAAACAACCGTAGCTGAAAACAAAGTGCTGTACACGTATGGACAGAAACATTGAAACAAAGATAAAAATCAGATGTGGGTCAATGACAGAAAGAAGGTCTAAAACCGTATTTTTAAAAAGTTCTTTGAAAATGGATAAAAACATATTTCTGAGTGAAGAATTATGTTTTCTAACAGATTTCAGTAGTTGACCAACATTTCAAAGTTTTTAGGTTCATTATTTTTTAGTATTTTTAATTTGAGCACCCAAAAATGTCAGGTGGCGCAACCAAATATATGAAAATATATTTATATGTTCCTGTTATTTTTTCTGTGTGAAATTATTGGCAAGTATCTCTCAAGTGTCTGTAGTGACTCATGCAGTTTCCTGTTTCCTGTTTTATTCTCTTCACTTTAAAATAAAAGTCTAATGTTACGGTTGCACCACCCTGACATTTGACAAGGTGAAAATTACGGGACAAAAGTTTTTTACATTTCTCAACAGCTTTAAAATTCTTTTTATTTGCAAAGAATGTTTTATTTAAAAAGGTTCAAGCATAAAATAATGCCACTGTATTTTTAATTTCCATTTACAATAACTGACATTCAATTTCTAGAGTTTAATTACTGTGGATACTTGTCAGGACGGTTGCACCACCTGATATTTTGGGGGTTTGAGGAACCAAAACACAAAAAAACATGTTATATTTTAATAGTTTAAAGATGTGTTCAAATAACACAGGTTTCATAGAATAAAGAAATACATGTGATGAAATACTCAATTCATGATGGAAGGAAATATTACACTCGGACACAAAAAAAGGGACGTCACATCATTGACCCATATAACAGTTATGTTATTGTTTCATTGTTTCGTTGTTCCTAAAAACAAATTTAAGAACAATAAAAACAAAAACAAAAACAATAACTAAAAACAAACCATAAAACATTAAAAAAGAGTCGAGTCTCATGGTGGGTTAAAAGCCGAGGAATAAAAGTGGGTTTTAAGACGAGTTTTAAAAACAGACAGTGAGGTGGATACTCTGATGTGGATGAGCAGGTCATTCCACAATTTAGGGGCAGCGACAGAGAAAGTTTGTCCCCTCTGAGCTTCCGTTTGGACCTCGGTACCTCAAGGAGCAGGAGGTCAGCTGACCTGAGGCACCGAGCAGGAGTGTAGGGGTGGAGGAGCTCAGAGAGGTAAGGTGGGGCCAGACCATTAAAAGATTTAAAAACAAATAAAAGAATCTTCAAATGCACCCTAAAGTGCACAGGTAGCCAGTGGAGGGAGGCCAGGATTGGGGTGATGTGCTCCCTCTTACGTCCTCCAGTTAAAAGGCGGGCGGACGCATTTTGCACCAACTGGAGACGTGCAAGGGAGCACTGGCTGACTCCAGAGTAAAGTGAGTTGCAGTAATCCAGCCGTGACGTAGTAAAAGCGTGGATTACTGCTTCACCAAGGCTTCACTTTTGCCAGCTGCCTTAGATGATAAAAGCTGGACTTAACAACAGAGCTGATCTGTCGAATTTAAAATCACTGTCCATCTTAAAACCCAAGTTTGACAAAAGTGGCTTAAAATGACCCGCCGGCGGGCCGAGGTCAAAAGGAAGAGTTTCACAAGGGCCACTGGGGCAAAAACACCATCAACTTTTTACTAACTTTTTACTTTTTGTTGGGAGTCGATGAGGGATTGCTTGATTTTTTTTTATTTTTTTTTTTTGTGGTGTATGAATTTGTTGTGATAAAATGATCTGATCTCGTCTTCTCTTTGGTTTCCTCCACAGATCATCCTGATACTCGACTCCAAATCAAACAGCAAAGACTCGGACGTTTTCGACCGAAACGAACCTGAAAACCAACTGGAACGAACCCGTCGGCCGTTATGGATCTGAAGAAACTAACTCTGAGCTTAGAATCAGAAACTTGTAACCTCCCAGTTTCATCAACAAGTGGACACCACTGACTTTAGCAAAGCGTCTTTTTGGGAAGTTTTTGAACCGTAAAGACTCGTCGCCAATGACCCGTTGGCAAGAAATGGAAGATTTGAACTTCAGGGAACTATTTGAGCCGGTTTGCAGCTAGCAAGACTTCACAGGGATATAAACCACAGACCAAAACTTCCGGAGCTTCTTCCTCCCAGCCCCCTCTTCCCGCTCACTCCCCCTCCCCCGTCACTTCCTCCCTGTTTCCCCTAAACTTCCCTCGACCTTTCATCTTCTGATGGCGTCCGTTTCCTCGCCGTCTTCCATCTTTCGCTGGTGACGGAGAGTTAGAAGTCGCTGCAGGTGGTTGAGGGTTTTTTTGGGGGATGGGCGGCCCAGCGAGGGCGCTCCTGGGCGGGTTCAGCACCACCACTTCTTCCCTGGAGCTCGGGAGTCGGATGGCG
Organism: Thalassoma bifasciatum; assembly: GCA_008086565.1. NCBI lineage: Eukaryota > Metazoa > Chordata > Actinopteri > Labriformes > Labridae > Thalassoma > Thalassoma bifasciatum. The sequence goes on from RPOG01004159.1 coordinate 45,006, forward strand.
TGGCCGAGCAACAGCCCCCTGGACCTGAACCAAACCCTCTCATGGGGGATTGGGCTCGGAGGCAGCGGCGGCGGCGGTGGCGCGGCGGCCATGAGCGGAGGTCTGGATAATTTCACACAGACGTCCGTCACCAGGGCGGTGATGAAGGAGAAGAACTGGCCGGCGCTGCTCATCCTGGTCATCATCGCGTTGACCATCGGCGGAAACATCCTGGTGATTCTGGCCGTGTCGCTGGAGAAGAAGCTGCAAAACGCCACGAACTTCTTCCTGAGGTCGCTGGCGGTGGCGGACATGTTGGTCGGTATCCTGGTGATGCCGATCTCCCTCATCAACATCCTCTACGGTGAGTAACGACTTCCTCTACCGTCACATCTGCACAGAAACCTGTTTCCACTGGTTAAAAATGAAAAATATAAAACTTGCTTTCCACTCTTTATCACAAAATTTGTATCTGATCACAAAACTTTGACTTTTCACTCAGAACTTAAACTTTTCATCGCAAAATTCCACTTTTTCATTCAAAGTTTTGACTTTTTATTTCAAAATTTTGACATTTCTAACTTAATGTTTTCCACTTCACTTTTATATTTGACTGGAAACTTTGAATTTTCAACTCAAATATTAACCTTTTGTCTCAAAATTTGTACCTCTTATATGGACATTTGACTTTTTATCTCAGAATTTTAACTTAAATAACTTAAGACTTTGAGATTAATTCTTAGAATTTCAACTTTTTGGCTGAAACTTTCAACTTTTTGACTCCGAATTTCAACTTTTAGTCTCAAAATTTCAACTGTTTGACTCAAAATTTCAACTTTTAGTCAAAAAATTTCAACTTCTTGACTCAAAATTTCAACTTGTTGACTCAAACTTTGGAGTTTTATTTCAAAATTTAGGCTTTTCAATTTTAAGTTTTGACTATTTATTTCAAAATTTTGACATATCTAACTAAATTTTTTCCACTTCACTTATATATTTGACTGGAAACTTTGAATTTTCAACTCAAATATTAACCTTTTGTCTCAAAATTTGTACCTTTTATGAAAATTTGACTTTTTATCTCAGAATTTTGACTTAACTAACTTTTAACTTTGACATTTATTCTTAGAATTTCAACTTTTTGACTCAAAATTTCAACTTTTAGTCTTAAAATTTCAACTTGTTGACTCAAAATTGGACTTTTTAATCTCAAAATTTGGACTTTTGATTTTAAGTTTTGATTCTTTATCCCAAATTTCGACTTCTTAACTCAAAATTTGGAGTTTTATCTCAAAACTTAGACTTCTCTAATATAATTTTGACTTTTTATCCCAAAATTTTCTCATTTTATCTCAAAATTTCTACTTGGCTAACTACATTTTTTTCCACTTTACTTACTGGAGATTAGACTTTTTCACTCAAATTTCAACCTTTTGTCTCAAAAGTTGTACTTTTAATATAGATATTTGACTTCATGTACTCAGAGTTTTGTCTTTTATCCCCAAATTTTGACTTTTGACTAAAAAGTTTGGGGTTTTTTTCTAAAAATTCTGACTGTTTATCTCAAAATTGATGTAAATTGTCAGGATTACTCAAGTAAATTTTCATCATTTTATTGATTTAGGAGGAAACAGTTTATAAGATTTCCAAGATAAATTCAAGTATGTTTCCTGAATCATTAAAATATTTAGACCTTCATCAATCTGAGGTTGTTTTAAGTCTTTCAGAAAAGTCGTTTTAAGCATGAGGATAAAAATCTTGCAGTTACAAACCAGTTACTGAGACTTGAGTCGTCTGTTTCTTTCCCTCATGAGTTTTTCTCTTCAAACAAACAGAAGAATCTCTCTCCCTGAACGACGCTCGTTTAAGTCGATTTGTTCTTCAAAGCTTCTTCTTCACTAGAGGAATCACAGATACTGTTTGTGACTCTTCCCTGACATGTAAACAATCCTGTAGATGTACAGATCTGCCCCCCCCCTCACTCCCCAGCTGCCGACAGCTCGCTGTGACATGTCATCATTTCCAAACCTTCCTCAGAGCCGTTCTTCGAATAATTATGGCTTCACAGGGCGGCGCTGCCAGTGATGCAGCAGTCGCAGCTCGCCAGGCTGATAATAACGGTATCAACGCCGCCATCGGCTGCTGCTGCTGCGCCGAAGAAAACCCCGCCAGGACTCTGCATCAACGCCCACGTTCGCTTAATAGGACGTCTGCTCGTTACATGGTGGGCTGCGTGTTCGTTTCTTTTTTCAATATTGAATAAAAACATTGAATTGGAGACAGGCGGCTCCTGTTCAGAGCCACCGTCTTCTAAAAACGGAAAAAGAGAAACGCCACTACCAGACCTAAAGATACTCAAAGACGACAAAACAGCTTCATGACTCAATGTTTATTTACAAAAATCATTTTCTGCTTTAAGTGAATCATGAATAATGAGTAGAAACCCATTTCTGCCATTCAGAAATATAGAAGATAAAAAACTCCCTTTTTTTTTTGCACAGATAAAGTCACAAGTTTGAGATAAAAGGTCCAAAAAAATCCCTGATACTTTTAACAATTCATCTTAACATTTTGACTTTTTCTTTTAAGATTTCAACATTTTCTCTCAGCTCAAACCTGAATATTTTATAATTTATATAATATTTTATAAAATCATAATTTTTCCATCAAAAAGGAAGACGTCTGTAAAAGGAGAGGTTTGATTAGAGTATTAAAAGTTACCCTGGCTACCAGAAAGTAATTTCCCTAAATGATCAGTGTTTTTACCAGCTACATAAGAACCATAATAAAATCTCTCAAAATATCTTAGTTTGTATAAAATTTAAAAAAATATTTTCACCTGTAGGACGCCATTGTTGTTTACGCAGCAATAACGTCTGGGTAGTGATGTCATATGGTTGCACCGGGCTGGATCTCATACAGGATCATATTTCAGGACCTCGCCTGAAGTCACCAAAGGTCTCCTTCAAAACACCCAAACACAACCTTTTATCAGCCGTGTCGTAAACCGAAATCAGAGGCAAATATTACTGGGTGTGGACAGTCGTCTTTCATCAGCATGGGCCGGCTAAATGCAGCAAATGCTTCTGGGGAGAAGTGGCCAGAACATAGACGCGGCTCCATGGGAAGTTGTTTACGCCCACAAGTGAGTTCCCACAACTTCCTTCTTTTCTTGTCTTTTGGGAAGCTGTGCAGACTAACATCAGTCTCCTTGTTTCCTTTGGACTGAAAAGTTCACCCAAAAGCAGCCACATGTGGCATTATTATGTTTTTTTCCCTCCTCAAACCTCGTGACTTACGGCGACTAGTAGTGAGGAAACGGCCAAATCCAGATGCTCGGCACCAAGCAACCAATCTACGTCATCAACCCAGAATGCATTGTGGCAGTAAAACAATGGCTGCGCTTGAAGGATAGAAACTGTGTTTTAAATTGTATTTTTTTTAAAGAAAAACCAATTTGTTTTGTCTTTTAACAACAAATTCTAGTTTGAGACAAACATTTAAGCATATTCATGACTATTAGTCCTTACAGTCGAGGTTCCTTTTTAACAATTTACAGCCAGAAAACTTTGCCAAGAACAAACCTCAAACACACACACACACACACACACACACACACACACACACANTGAACAAATATACGGTGAACTGTGTCACACACCTGTTTTTGCTCTTTGTAGTTTCTATCACCTACAAACATCAAAAAGACAAAGGTTTTGATTCAGAACATCCAATTCCTACAGGATGAAACCAGATGATCTTTCTGTATCTTATATTGTCGTCTCTCTGTTTTTTCCCCAATTCATTACAGCAAAGATGACACATCTTAAATTAATTCCTTGTCACGTATCTGTGTGTGTGTGTGTGTGTGTATGTGTGTGTGTGTTTCTGTATCTTGTCACTGACTGTTTCCAATTTGAGCCCCATGCAGGGAGATAGCCTTCAGCGATAACTTTGATTGAGTTGGCCTTGAAGGTCCTATACTCTGGGGCTGTGTGTGTGTGTGTGTGTGTGTGTGTGTGTGTGTGTGTTTGGTGTGTGTGTGTGTGTGTGNAATCATCAGTTCAAGGCTGAAACATGAGCTAAAGGCTAAAACCAACAAGCTAAAGGCTAAAACATGAGCAAAAGGCTAAAACCAACAAGCTTACAGCTAAAACACCAGCTAAAGGCTTAAACATGAGCTAAAGGCTAAAACACAAGCTAAAGGCTAAAATGAAAGCTGAATGCTAAAACATGAACTAAAGGCTACAACACAAGCTAAAGGCTTAAACATGAACTAAAGGCTAAAACACAAGCTAAAGGCTCAAACATGGACTAAAGGCTTAAACCAACAAGCTTACGGCTAAAACACCAGCTAAAAGCTAAAACACCAGCTCAAGGCTAAAAAATAAGCTAAAGGCTTAATCATCAGTTCAAGGCTGAAACATGAGCTAAAGGCTAAAACCAACAAGCTAAAGGCTAAAATATCAGCCAAATGCTAAAACATGGACTAAAGGCTTAAACCAACAAGCTTACGGCTAAAACACCAGCTAAAAGCTAAAACACCAGCTCAAGGCTAAAA
>RPOG01004160.1:6481-27930 GCA_008086565.1 Thalassoma bifasciatum
ACAAACAGATGGAAAAAAAACATACCTCACCGCTTTTCATGAGGTGTTATGCTAACATAACCATGCTAACCACACATTAAGAAACTACAGCTAATTTTTTACACAGCTCCATAACCCAAGAGGTCTAAAACACAGACCCCTGAATAAGTTACATGAAAGACGCTACATAACTTGAAGTTAGTTGTTGTGATCATTGACATGCTATAAGCTGCTAACTTCTTAATCCTTGTTTACTAATAATGTGACCATGGTTACAGGTATGATGCATACAGGAACAGAAAAAGGAAAAACCCTGCTGCAGACATAACCAGTTTGATGTACATGACCAACAAATGAGGCATAGAAAGGGATAGCAAGCACCAAATTTGAAGGTAATAAACAAGGAGAAAGAACAACAAAGATGGAGCTGCTGCAACTATGATTTCAGCCTCTCTACATGCAACAAGTTGGCACTGCCACACTGCCACAGACCGCATGATCATATCAATTATAAAATCTAAATTAAATTGTAGAAGACAACAGCAAAGTAAAAGTTGAAATGCATTTTCTTTTTGAAGACTTAAGAACTAAAGTAAGATTGCAGAGCTTTAGCTGTTGTTGCTTTGCAAACTAACTCTTTCAGGCACATCAACTGATGGTTGAACATAGTGTAAGTTTTAAGAACATCAAATATAATTTGCATCCAGAAGTTTTCAACATGCATTGTGTGACTGAATTCTCACCTCCTTTTATCAATGTGTGCACTGCAGAGTGAGGTGCTGCCTGTTTAGTACAGTGGGTGTGTGCAGCATTTTCAATCAGAAGCATCCATAATATCAAGTGAACTACACACTGTGGGAATATGCCAAACCAAAAACTGATTTGGGAGGGTGATTCTAAAATTACCATAGGTTCCTGCATAACACAAATCCTGTTCGATTAAGACTGGGTTTAAGACATGGAAGTCAGGGCAGTGTTCTTGTCCAACTTTTCCTGTAAGGACAAGTAGGGAGCAGGGAGCAGTTCATGCAAAGATAACAGGCTACACAAGCTGGTGAGAGTGGTGAAACTCAGGCAGGCCAGCAACTGTCTAGTTTATCTAAAACAACAAATAAAGTTAGATTTTCTCTATTCCTCAATCCATCACCATTTATCCTCTTTGTGTTCAGTTCTGCATTCACTGTACATAGTACATGTTCTGTCTCCACATGTAAGCCACATACTGGGGTGTAATAAACCCCTTTGAGAGCCTTGAAGATAAACAAATGACTTGTTCTACTTTGCTTTTAAAGCACTTTGTTTAGTGTTCTTACCATAGGCCAAAGGCGTAGTCAGGGCAATTACTGACCAGATACAGGGCTACACCCATGGTGACAATTTTGTTTTTACACATTGACATAGATGCTTGACTGAACATAATACATGTTTTAGAATAAAGGACAGCTACATTATAACAGCTGTCCATTATTCTAATTGAGAAATACATTTTAATTTTTTATTTATTTCTTTATTGACTGTCTATGAAATAGAAAATACAAAGAGGTTACCAAGGTACCCACTAGAATGTGAACCTAGTTAGTGAAAACCATTTCTGACTTCAAAGCATAGAAAACCCACCTCAATTTTAATTTACACATTATTCCCTCTGGAGCAGTGCTACAAGTCTGTAAAGGTGGTGATATATTCGAACAGGCCCTCTGAAACCCTCTTTACATAAGAGTACTGGTTACCTGGTAAAGCACTGTCTGTGGTAACTCAAGGAGATCATCATGCCTTTTCTGTAATGCACCAAAGTGTAATAAGGCCACCAGGTAGGCTTTTAGCTCTAAAAAGACAAACATAATTGTGACCAGTAACATAACATCACAATTCATGTTTGTGTTTTGTACCACCTGTTTACTTACTTCTAGCTTTTTTTGAGATATGAAGTTTTAGTCCGACAGATTTTAATACATATGGGCGATGTAATGTCCCCCCCAAAAAAAAGAAAAAAAGAAAAAAGAAAAAAAAACAAAAACAGATCTCTTTCTGCAGTGTGGAGTCTTTCTTAATAAATGGCCCATTTTCCATTCACAGAGAACTACATTCTTGACCTGGTTACTTGTGTAACCTGGTTTTGGGTGAATGCATTAAAGAATAAGTGGGTTAGAATAACTCATTTTATGATCATGAGAAACACGGTTACTGCCGCATTGAATTTCATACTGTGACACAGAAAAAGAGTTTATTTTTATATTTTACCTCAAACTCTGAGTATAAGTTCTACAATGGAAAGAAACATTCCTATGGAAACAACACCTAATTGCTTTTGAAGAACTGAGCTTTTTGTTGTATCTGTGATAAGGAAAAGACCTGTTACTATGGTTCAGTTTAAAAGATTTGAACATTTTATTTTATGCTTAAAAATGTAGATTACAATGCACATTCAGGGCTTCACAGGTGACATTTTGTTGAGGAAAGAAGACCTTTAAAATAATTACAATCACATGCACTGTTAATACACAAAGTGTGCTGTATACATATAGAGATGAAATTTTCCAGTTTCATGTCACAGAGATTTTTTTTCTGAAGCAACATACATCTCTGAGTACATTGACTACAAGTATGGAAAAGGAAAAGCATAATTAATGTGAGTACAGCTAGAGAATGTATCAATTATTATGATTAGCAATGTATTGACAAATAGTGCTATGAAGGCCAATTTCAGCACGTCACATGTAAGTGGAGCTTTGCCTCTGTATCATGTTTATGATTATGAAATAGACCTGTTGGTTTATCCAAGGGTTATGTGATAACTGTAGTTTTAAGGAGCAGAGTCAGAATCAGTGGGTTTGATTGTTACACATTTCAATCCAAAGTTACAACTTGTTGTGTTCAATATGTCCTATAACTATTGAACACCTGCTCCACACTGCTGATTTTCTATGGGACATGTGAACAAAAAGACAGCACACTATCAAAATACATGGAAAGCATGTCAAGAAGCAGTAAAGAACCAGCTCAGTTTGTCATCTAACACTGGCTTATCCAGCACAAGCTGCTAGCTCGGCAAATACTGAACCATTCATGACCTGGTACCGATCATTCATTTGCAGGCTAAACAAATGTTTGTATGAAGTCTTCTTTTAAACTCTGTTTTCAATAAGCCTGAGTTTTGCTGTTTTTTGGAAACTTAGCCATTTGTGATGATAATACTGCCTGGAGAAGAAGATGAACTCAGCAGAGGCTGTGTGACTTGGATCATGGACCTGAACCGAAAGTGATTGTAATATTTTGTTTGAAGGTTTATGAGTGTCATCTTGAGTAATTTGATTCTGATCTGCTAAAAACAGCAAGAACAGCGCATAAGGAAACTAAAAACACAATTTGTGTTACCTGAAACAACTTTGCAACATAACCACTTTACCAATTTCATTCTGTAAAATCACACATGGAAACCTCATTTCAAGTCATACTGGCACACAGTAGGACCGCTTTTCTCACTATACTCAAGTGGTCCATTTTGATTGGTTTAGGATCGCAGTCTAATGGCTAGAGGTTAGGAAAACACATTAATGTTTCTCGATAAAAAAGAAAAATATTGCTTTGTGCCTTTGAATTTGTCCCCGGATGGAAGCCCTTGCCTTCCTGGTGAAAACTCTTGTAGGAGCACCTTGAGAATTTGACAATACTGGCATTACAAGGGTGTTCTGACACTTGGGATATAGATCTGAACGGTGACGAGGACAACAAGAAACAAGATCAGCCTCAGCCAAAAGCCACAGCTTCCTTTTGCAAATTTAGGGGTGCATTGATGGATAAAAAGTCATACATACACTCAGGCTGTGATACTGAATGTGTGCATTTTGGTCCTAATCCAAGATTGAACATAAGAGATATTCATGCATGTTGCTGACAAAAGGGTAGGCTTTTGTTGCCTGCCCTAGCCATGCCCACTGAGTTAGAAAAAAGTCCTTTAATAACTTTTCGTTGTCAATGTGCGTGGCATACACAAGTCCAATTTGGAGATGATTATGAAGAAAACATGGGACCAGTTCATTCAAGTATGTACTCTGGAGGGGCAAATATTACAACTTTAATGCGAAATTCCTGAACCTCTAGTTTGGATTTCCCCATGACAGTATATATTTTTGTGGAAGTGCTAGATGTGCACAAAAAATGTCATGCAAATGGGAACACACAAAAAAAGGTCATTTTTGGCCACATCCCTTGACCGCGCCCATTTAGTTACAAAGCATCCTTTAGAAGCTTCTAATTGTCCATGTGTCTCATTAACAGATTCCTCAAATGAAGGTGATTATATAAAAACTGGGGGACTATTTTGTTCAAATATGTTCCACATAAATTGTCAAAAAAAAACATTTAACTGAAATTCCAAAACTTCCTGTTGGGAATTCATCCGGCTCATAAGAGACTTTTTTGTAGGGTTTGGCTTGATTCCTATGCACCAAAATTTGTATGTATGTTGGTGAATGTAATGGGGAGTATAGGCAAACTTTTTGTAAGCACATAAAAGGCATGTGGTTTGGTATTAAGGGAGGAAGGAAAAGGAAATCAAACACCACATCCTAATTTCTGGTTTAAATATCCATAAATTTAAAAAATGGCTGTAGCTAATCAAATAAAAAGATAAATAGACTGTAGTTAAGACTGTAAAAGTGTCAATTTCATGTTATTCATATTCAGTGGGGGTTTCTCTCTGCTAAGCCTGTGTACAGTACATATTTCACTTCTCAATCATGGTCAAAAACTGTGTTGCTTTTCAATCATAAATCTTAATTGTTGTAATGTAATACATATCAAAGTCCTTTAATTTATTAATGATTATAATCACAAAAAGAGAAGCACTTAACGACACAAAACTAAGGACAGATGGAACAAAACATGCCCGTCCTTTCCCTCTCCCCAGATACCGAGTCTTAAACAAAAATTCAGCCAGACAATAAAAAAACAACAACAATAATAATAAAAATAATAATGATGAAATTAATAATATAAAAGTAATAATAATAATAGATATAATAATAGATAGAAATCAATATATGAATTACCTCCAATTACATTAGAAATGTATTTTTGTACATACACACACATACCTAGTTATATACCTACATACAAATAAATGTGGGCACTCATATACATACATGTGCACACAATGAATTGTTAAGTGAATGTAATAAGGGGTTACAGATTCATGTTGATAGCTGCTTTGTTTTCAACATATGATATAAACAGTTGCCAAGGTTCAAAACATTTCCTGATGCAGCCTCTAATGGTTTATCCTATCTTTTCTAAGTGGACAAGACTTATGACCTCCCTTATCCATTGGCCATATGCAGTATGTACTTCAACTTCTGTCAGTGGGTTGTCACTATTGAAGTTAGATATGCACCGTATTTCTGTAGTCAAACAAGATTTCTACTTTATAATCAGAGCGATTTTGTGGAATAAACAGATGTCAAACACTCATTGACACAGATGGAGTTACTGACCTTCTTTATTGTAGTGGTTCCCAAACTTTTTGGGCTGTGATTCCATTTTGACGTCACAAATTTCAGGGGAACCCAGACACATTGTTTTGTTTTTTGTTTTTTTTCTGTTTTTCAAATACCTTGGAAATGCAGAGTAGCCAGGATTAGTGCAAAAAGTGACAATTTTATTTTTCCTAATCAGGAGATATAATTTATTCTAAGTGTACTTTCAAATTCAAATTTAAAACAACAAAAAAAACACACAAACAAACAGACAACTAAATTTATCTCTGATGAACAATTATGGCGCACATACAACACTAAAAATGTGAACAACTGTCGACAAAGATTGAGAACAAACAGCACAAAGTTTAGTTATGCACTGTAAATTTAGTCTACTGCTAAAAAGTGCTAAAAGAAACTGAATTCAGTAAAATAAAAATAGTAAACAAAGTGCTTGGATACTTTAATACTATAACTACTAAAATATTTAGTAAAAAATGCTCAAATACTTACTAAAAAATGCAAAAAATGCTGAAATATCTAAAAAAAAATCCTTAAAAAAATACAAAAACAAACAAACAACAACAACAACAAACGTAAAATACTTCATATTAAATGCACAAAACACAAAAATATTAAACCATAAAATGCTTTTTAAATACCAAAACATGGAAAACAGTTGTTCAATGTTCAGTGTTGTGTTTTAATTCTAAAAAGAATAATTAATACTGGAGAAAATATTTACTTGACATCTCAGGGGACCCATTTAGATTCTGGGCGACCCCATATGGGGTCACAACCCTAAGGCCAAGACACACTGCTCCATTGCACAGCCAGGTAGTTAGTAAGGTTTCTTTTCATCAAAGAGCCCACACTCTTCATCATGTCTTTCTTTGTGGAAGAGATCAGACATTTCTGTAGATCCAGATTTAACAGGTCTATATGATTAATCAGACTTTATTAATTAAAAGGCCTTTTTTCCCCCATCAACGAGAGGTTGGTGCCCTTAGTCAGATTTGATGTAAGATGAGCCTTTCCACTAACAGCACCTGCTTTTTAACCATGATGAATCACTCCTGAAAACTAAATCCAAGCTCAGTATCCCACATCCCACAATCCCCACTGTAAACTGTGGTTGGAGAGGGGTTGTGATCTTACTAAATTAGAAAGATAACATGGAAAATTGATGAATAAAAACAAGTTTTCTTTTGACGGCAGAAAAATTTCCAGAACACTCATCCCTGGATGTATGTCCATGTACTCCTGACATCAGAGCATCAGCAGCATTAACTGCTGCACAGCGGGGATTACTTTTCATCTATTTTTTAACCCAAGATGGGGTTTTGGGGCCGTGGGTGACAGAAGCACCATGCATTTTTAAAAATCTTGTACTGGAGAAAGAAGCTTTCTACCTGTTTTTCAGAGTTGAAGTGACAGTCAACACTGCACACTGAAGCTAAATGGAAGATCTCATGGAAGCTTCTTATTTCTGTCTCTCTTTTTATTTCCCTACATTGCTCATTTATCACTGTGTATTGCCGTCTTCCTGTTCCTGTCGACATTCTGTCTTTCTTTTCATCCTATCACCTACTTCGTAGCCCCCCCCCCCCCATCTCGCCCTCACTCCTCTCTTTCTGTCTGACAGCAGCCGGGCTCCTTTGGGAGGTAATTAGGAAAAACTCAACAGAGACTTGCACAGCAGCTGCTGGAAACAAGACTTTCAATACTCTCTTCTCTCCCTCACTGCATTACAATAGCAAAAGGGTGGGAGTCAGGGGAAGAGGAGGATGAGATAGGGTATGCAGAAAGTACCAGGACATCTTAAGGGATGAAGCTGGGTGGTGCTGCTGCTTTGGTAAGCCTGAACATTTTGCACCAGGTAACTGAAGCAAGCATCAAAAAACATATGCCTGCATGTGTCACCCAGGGGCAAAAGGTCTTCTCTCCTTTATCTGACAAAGTGTCAGCCTGGCTTCAAAAGAAACTCAAAATGGAAAAGACTAAAACCTGCAAAGGAGGAAAACCTGAGAAGACATATTTCAGTAATCTAGGACAGAGACAAAGTTGCTTTCTTCCTTCCTGCATGTTCACTTTGTGACTGCAAAAAAAGTTCCTTATTGGTTCTTTGCCTATTGCTCCAGTTAGTAAACAAAACAACTGGATAAATCTCCAGTTCATACATCAGATGATTCTTTTCTTTTCACAGGACTCATCCATTTACCTCTGGGGTAATTTCAGCTGGTCTTTTTCAAGCTGCGTGGTCATGTTGTGCCTACTCGCACACCATGAGTGACCTAGTTCAAATATTGCACTGCAGGGGAAATGGGGGCTTTTCATCTAACACTACTGGCATGAAAGTTAACCTTTAAATAAACCCTAAAACGATCTAAAGTGTACCGTAAAGAGCTGGTGCTATGTTGTTATGGTCTTTCCTTAAAATGCCTTTGTCTTCAAACAAGTTCTGTCATCTATTTTTGACTTCCTTTGATTTCTGTAGATAAGACACACTGGCATATTAAATCAAAGCATGAAAGTACACAACCCCTTCTATTAAATCCCCCAGAGAGCATAAAGCACCACTAATAACATTTATGACTGGCTGTTGTGGTATCTTTCTAACACATTATTGGTTTTGTAGACTCTGGGATATTCTCCAAATGAATGGCTGAGTAACACTCAAATTTACCATATTTTTCTGAGTAGTTGTATTCCTTTAAACCAATCATCTTTGGTGTACATTAGTTGCATGGATGACTGGATGACTGGAGGGCATTTATTTCTCTCCAAAGTATGCTAAAACTTCATTTTAAGTGTACTAGAGGAAACAGCGTGGTGGTTTCTTGGCCAAAGTGCTTGACATTCCATGAACCGTTCACCTTTTCCCAGTAAGTAATACACTAATAGCAGTGGACATTTGAATCCAACTTATTCACACACAATCAAACACTGATGATTATTTCTTTAGAAGTCGTGAGGACTTGATCCACATATTGAGAAGTAGAAAACTGCTTCACCCTCAGAGGCTGACATACTGTACCTTTAGGCTGCAGGCAGGCATGCTCTTGGCAAGTTGTTAGAGTTGTGTCTTGGATCGTTCTTTTAATAACTGTTGAGGGGGTTAAACTGTTGGATTACAATTTACATTTGAAAGACAGAAACTGAGACACTGTGGATCTGGGGCATGAGTTTCTTTGAATTTTTTTTTTTAAATTATGAGTCCCTTGTCATTATTTTTCATTGGTTGACTTAGCACTTCTTAAACCCATTGTAATCACTTCCCAGGTAACAGGTAACAGAGGTGGTGGACCCAAGAGCAGATTTCAAACTCAAGAAGTATTCATTCAACAAAATCCAAAGGTCCAAAACACTAAGCAAAAATCTGAGATCCTTCCAAAATTAAAATCCACAAAAACACAAACATAGAACAACCAGGAGACAAGAGAGGGGAACCAACAGCCAACAAAATATATGACACGGAGCATGGAGAGAGAATGAACTGGCAAGGAATTGATCTCAAGATGGCGACTATGGCTGCGTCTCATTTGCGTGAAATGATGTCTCCTCTGTCCTCTCTCTTTCACGACGCCGGAAGTAGTTCTGGAGCTGCTATATTAAAGGCTGTCCCATTGGAATCTGGAAATGAATATATTTAAAAAAGGTATGTTGAACCCTATGTGATCTAATGGGAGCTCCTGATCCCACAAAGCTGAAAGAAGAAGTGAAAGTAGTGAAGTCAGCTTATTTGTCAAGGCTCCCTGTGAAACTGTTTAGGTGAGTGTGACAGCTTTACATGGAAAAAAAAATTGCTCACATGGCTGCAATATGAAACTGCAAATAAAAGTGCTGAATTATCTGTCATTCAGCATACAGATAGACAGACATAAACATAATGAGTGAAACTGATTTGTTTGAGGACTTCATGTTCTATGATATCCTGGTTATGATGTTTACCCTCTGATTATCATTGAAATGTTCTTCTTATTTTCATCCTGTTGTTAACAGGGACAGGTGAGATCACGTGAAATCTTACTGAACTCCACTCTGAAAATGAAAGCCTCTTCACAGGCAAGACACACACCGCCAAGAAGGCATGGACGTGAGTTTTCATTTTTGCAGGGTCATTTTATCATGCTGATCAACACAATCACCTGTTGAACACACAGATACTGTCAAATGTGTTCGGTGTTACCGATGTTGGATGTCATAGTGCATATTTGCATATTGTCATATTTAATCCGTTTGACATCAGATCAATTTTGAATGACAGAGTAAAGGATGGAATAGACTGTGCATATGCTTTGCTCTACAGTGAAATTGTCCGCCTTCTAAATTTGGAGGGTCAGGTGTCCAAGATGTCCAAGAAGTGGGATAATTTAAAAAATAAATGTAAAGTAAGAATCTGGAATTTTCTTACATGCAGTACATATCCCTGACATTGGTGAAGCTTTTTGTGTCTTAGTACAACACTTTGGGGTACTTTTCTTCTTGTTGCCATCTCACTAAAGAATTGCCTCTCCAACAGGGATGGGGACAGATGGGGGAGGGCAAGGCTGCAACTTGGCCGGGGTTTTCCCTCATGCATGAGGCTATCAGGGCACGGCCCTCAGTGGAGCTGCCAGTCCTGATGGACTCATGTGCAGAGGAAATCCATGCAGCTGACGCTGCTGTGGCCTCCATGCCTGGACCATCACCATCATCTGGATCTACAGCTGATCACCGGGCCCTTGAGGAGGAGGAAGAGGAAGGTGAGGAGGGAGAAGAAGAAGCAGCTAGCTGCCCTCAGCCTGGGACAAGCTGTAGATCCTGTAATTTTACCTTTTTTGATCCAATTTTTCTGATGTTTCATTTTCATTCATGTGGTGTTTGTTGTTTTGCTTTTACAGGTTCTTCTATTGTCTTCTATTCATTTGATGGCCTTTATCTTGCTCCTCACATTTCTCTTAGACTCCTTGNATAGTGGTATGATGAGTAGAACGCTAATGTATTAGTAATATCAGGCCTTTTCATGTAAAAACAACCAAAAAAGGCATTCTGGGAGGGAGGTTGAAATGCTTGCAGCAAAATGAATGTATATGAACACAAATTGGCCACAATATAACATAAAAGAACTTAAACCAAGATGAGTCAGAGCAAATGAGACAGTTTTCTTTATTTTTTTAATTTACATAAACAAAAATGTTCAATGAGTACAAATGTAAATACAAATACCACACTGGAGTCCACATTGTTTGTATTCATTCAATTACTATCCCGTGTGCTCGGCAGCGAGACATCCAGCTGTGAGTTGTCGTCATCACTACAAAACCTCACGTCATGACACGCCCCCGGAGGAGAGGACATCTCATTGGCCTTATAACGAATCTCCTCGTCTCCTCACTCCTCTCTTCATTTCTTTTCGTCTCTCCCGTGCATCTCTGGTGGGCGGGACTAAGACGCAAGTGAACGACACAAGTGGAGGAAGAGAGGATGGAATTTAGCGCAATGAGACGCAGGCTACATAGACAGAGGGGCCAACAACACAGGTGAGAGAACAAAAAACAAGACACAGGCGAAACAAAGAAGGGGCAAACGGGAGAGAAACTCAAGGCCAAGAAGTAAAACTATGGTCAGTCTATGTAGCTGGGTATCTGGGAAACTGTATATACAGTCATGGTGAAAGTATTGGCACCCCTAGAATTTTTCCAGAAAATACACCATTTCTCCCAGAGATTGTTGCAATTATAAATGTTTTTAGTATAAAAGTGTTTATTTCCTAAATAAGCATTGGAAAAACCAACAAAAGCTGAAGAAAAAAGCCAAAATTGAAACAATTTTACACAAAACACCAAAAATGGACCGTACAAAATTGTTGGCACCCTTTTAGAATTGTGGGTAAATCATTTAATTTTAATCAGGTGATTCTTGTTTAAACTCAGCTGTGGTGAGTAACAGGTGCTGGTAATATAGAAATCACACCTGACGCCAGTTAGAATGTATAAAAGTTCACTCAACCTTTGTGTTGTGAGCCTTTGTGTATCCCACCAAGAATGGAGAAGAGAAAGAAGAGCTGAGGAGTGTCTGAGGACTTAAGACGCAAAATTGTTGAAAAATATGAGCAATCTCAAGGATACAAGACCAACTCCAGAGATCTTTAAGTTCCTTTGTCAACAGTGTCCTGGACAAGGATGAAAGAGAAAAACTGACAACCACTGTTTACAGAAAACAGAATGAGGTCTACAAAGAAAAGAACACAGTGTCTACAGTCAAACATTGTGGAGGTTCAGTGATGTTTTGGGGTTGTTTTGCTGCCTCTGGCACTGGGGGCCTTGACAGTGTGAAGGAGTCATGAAATCTGAAGATTATCAAAATCTTTTGGGCTGTAATGTAGGGCCTAGTGTCAGAAAGCTGGGTCTGTGTCAGAGGTCATGGGTGTTCCAGCAGAACAATGACCCAGAAAATACCTCAAACAGCACCAAGAAATGGTTGGAGACAAAGTTCTGGAGAGTTCTGAAGTGGCCATTGATGAGTCTGGATCTAAATCCCATTGAACACCAATGGAGAGATCTAGAAATTGCTGTTGTGAGAAGGCAGTCTTCAAATCTGAGAGACCTGGAGCAGTTTGAAAAAGAAGACTGGTCCAAAATGGCTAGGAGAAATGGTGTATTTTCTGGAAACATGCCAGGGGTGCCAATACTTTTGTCAATGACTGTAAATATATGTTGATATGCTTGGGCCTGTCATCCACACAAACTGTAGTTTTACGCCACTGAAAACAATCCTTTCTTTGGAAAACTCTGATTTCATGGTTTTGTGTGTACGCTGAGAATTAGAGTTTTTGAATCACAAACATCACAGCTTGCAACAAAAAAAGTCAATAAGCAGGGTCATGTTTTAAATTTCTGTTGTCATTATGATTTAAAAAGAGTAAACAGTTGTTCGTTAATAAATGTCTTTTCCCAACCTCCAACCATGAGTGACATATTTTCGGAGAAAAGGCCTAACAATCAGAAAATTCTGCTGTAGGGGGTGTAAACTTTTAGGCACAACTGCTTATGAGACGTGAAGTGGAGCATTAATGCTGGAGGCATATTAGTATCAACATTGATGCAAACACTTCTTGCTGTTTATTTCTCCAAGTGCATCTTGTTGGTTACATTGCAGAGCAAACCTCTATATGAACCCAAACATTAGGCCTTGGTGCCATGTTTAAAGCTCTTGACAGAGTTATACGGGCTCACTCTGTTTGGTGGCACAGGTGGCACTTTTTGATGGATTTTCCCATGTACAGGTGGACAATAATTTTGTAAACAACCAGGTGTTGACAAAAGTATTTTGAAAGACAAATATAAGGGAAACTTCTTTTTTGAAAATACCCAGTTATGTATGTACAAGGCCTAAACCAAACTCACAATGAGCAAGTGAAAAAGTGAAAAGGAAACATGAGGGAAACACAACAAGAATATCTAAGATTAAAACAGAAATACTAAAGATACAGAGAAACAAGATAAACCCCAAACACTGTACCGCTAATAATAAACATTTAAAAAAAGCTTTCACGTGACAGAATCAAAAAGAGCAAAAACTGAAAACCAAAAGAAGAAACACAAAGAAAACTGAATATATGCAAAACAAAACACCAAAACACTGATTTGCAGGACACAAGAATGAAAAACCAAAACAATAACTATGAGGAAATCTAAACTAAGAAACAGACAAAACCCAAAACAAAGACCAACTCATCACCCCCCTTTTTTAACTTTGTGATTTAGTGTCACATGGTTGACAGCATGGGCCTCACTCTGTTTCTTTGCTCCTCAGCTTGGCTGTCATGCTGATCAACTTCACCTGTGTACCCAGCAGCTCCATGATCAGCACCTGAGATTCCTCTGGCTGCAGCACTAACACCAACTCGGCAGCTCATGCTGGAGGATCTCTCTGTCAGTCTTTTGTTTTCTTGCTGTTCTAAGAGGTTTGTCATCAGGTTGGATTTAGGTAAGTTGGGGTTCCCCTTCATTTGCAGCACTTAATTAGCAGACTCTGTTAGACACACTGGGTAAGTGTTGTTGATGCCACCACTGTAGTTTTCTCTTTGACCTTTTTGTAGACAGCAAAGCTAGGTTTTGTTTTTGGATTGCTTTAAAGACAGTACTGCCTAGTTAGGTCTGGTTTTGTTTTGAGTTTGTTTGCTTGGCACCCCACTTTGTCCAATCCTCACTCCCCGTGGTTTGTTACACTCAGCTTACTTTGCTGTTATAAAATAGACCTTTGTTTTTTAATCACAACAAAACTTTGACTCTTTGGTTGTAATTTACATTTCTGCTGTACCAGAGTCATAAACATATGTTACACAACCATGAAGTTTTTATTAAAGTTACATTCAAAGGTTTCTGCCTGATATACTTCAGTACACTTACTTAAATGACTTTGAAGACTCTGCTGATTTATATTCAGAACCAAACTAAGATGCATTGTGGCTTGATGCTAATGTTTGGTGGCAACATGCTGAAGATAGATGGATGGTCATGTTGAAGCATCGATGGGTTGAAAGGATAGCTTTTCTGTAGTGCAGAGAGAAGGGATGGATGGTCAGATAATGCATCAACATTGAAGAAAGGGCTGAGGATAGATGAGTCACCGCTCCTGTCTCTGTGGACTACGGGACAAACAGGACAAAAATACTTGGAAAGCTTCCAAAGGGCTGTCATCAATTCCCTCCAGTCACAAAGGCAAGTAAGAAACTTTTCAGAAACAGTGTACAGTATATTGTTCTTTTGTCTAAGGGTTAATAAAATCAACGACAGATCTCTTACACCCTCAGTGAGGCATTTTCTCTCCCTCCCTCTCTCTTTCAGAAATACATACAAACCTCTCTCTCTTTCACCCTAGCCTCTCTCCTTCGCACACACTCAAACACTTAGAAAAAATGCAAACAATTCCTTAGCCATAATTATTGTGTTTTTCCTATTTTTATTTGGAATACTATATGAGATATGCTACATTACCAGTTATAAATCAGGGTGAAGATGTTTGATTTAGTTTCACAGATACAGTCCTCTACTTCTCATTGCTTTAGTAAAGTAAATTAAAATTTATTCAATGACTAGTTTATTGTGCAGAAATTGGATAATTTCACAATATCTAAGTTTAAATGTTCTCTTTCCCATCCCTTCCATCAGTGAAATGACAGTGTCCTTGATCATAAGAAATTTGTGTGATGCTTTTCAAATCTATCTATTTGTGAGCGAGGACCTGTCTTGTTGTGGTTCAAGTCCTATGTCACAGGTAGATCCTTCAGAAAGTTGTGGTGAGAGGAAGTGTCTGGATCACATGGCTTATTGACAGGAGTTCCACAGGGGCCAGTGTTTGCCCCCTACTCTTCTCCTCATGCACTACCTCAGCGGCACAGTGATCCGCACTTAAGGCTTCTCCTACACCTGCTATGCTGACCACGCTCAGCTTTTCCTCTTTTCCACCTGAAGACATGACTGTCTCAGCTTGGAAATTAGTGTATCTGGCTAATGTTTTCACTTAGAAAACATAAAGGAAAACTACCTTCAACTAAATCCATTCTAAAATTGAGTTCCTTTTCAATTGGTGACAGGTCTGGACTACAGGCAGGCCAGTCTAGTACCCTCACCCTTTTACTACAGCACCACGCTGTTGTAACATGTGCAGAGCGTGGCTTGGCATTGTCTTGCTGAAAAAATCAGGAACGTCCCTTGTTACGCCGCATAATGTGATAACGCCGCATTATGTAATAATGTAATAAATTTTCACTTTATTTTGTACTAACGCCACATTTTGTAATAATCTGACGCATTTTGTAATAAAATCTTTGAACGCAATATGTAATAAATTTTCCCGCATTATGTAATAATCTCTTACATATTGCATCGATTATTACGAAATGCGGGTGTTGCACTTTTTTTCCCCTAGGAAATGTAAGAATTTAGTGCATTATGTTGTTGAATCTAATTTTCGGGCTCGCTTGTTACTTGTTATTTCTGTTACTTTAATATAAGGCGGGGGAGGACCCCCATTTCTACGGCATAATTTCTCATTCTAGGTCTCCTAATTCTAAGACATTTACCCATGAAAAATGATGAAAAGAGGAGTCCAAATCAGCAGGAGAGTTCATCTAGCTTGAATCCAGAAAAAGTTTATTCAGCTCTAGCCATCCTTAACAAAGCTTCTGGGTTGAAAGATTTGCAGCACGTTAAATATTCTGTACCAACTGATAAAGCTAAACAACATGAACAACGACTGAAAAGAAACCGCTTGCATTTCCTAAACCTTCTAACAAAACTCTTAGCCTAAAAACCCTCATCCTGTCTTCCAACATAACCTCTCCATCCCAAAAACCTGTGTAGAAAACCCCCCCCGTGTAAAAGAGCCCCTCTCCCTTAAGAACCCTGTGGACGTCCCTTCTCCAGTGGTGATTGGCTGTCATTTGGTGCAGCAGGACCTTGTAGGGGGGACAGGATACCACCTGATCAATGAGGAGGGGTACAGATAATATCTGGTATTGCATCTTACAAGTTTGTGTCCATGAAGTCAAATGAACATGAGCAAATTGACAGTGTAAACCTGGAATTGAAGGAATTACTCAGGACCTGTTAGGATTTTCAGAATGTGTTCAAGTTTAACTTTTACAGAGAACAATGAAATCGTCAATGGCCAGAAATCTGTGGGACAGCTCAGCTGCTGTGTGCTTTGAATAGCCTGGACACAGGAGAACAACATTTTTTGTTTATGGCCTTGTCTTCTCCTGGAGACAGCCGTCTGACAAACGCGACAGCTGGCATCTATATGTAAGGATATCTGAGAATTTACCCTTCAGTAGGTTAAATTGCTTACTTTAATCAAAAAAATCCACAACATCCCCTCCTCTTGTGATGAGACATCACAACAAATAAAACTATGGATGTTAAACTGGTACATTACAACAAATTGCTTTAGTATTTGGAACATTGTTGAAACGTATCTTGACTATTCAGAACCTTAAAATGGTTCAAAACTGTTTCTTTTAATTATTTTTCGTAATATTCTGACTTCTGAAACAATACATTTTGAGTTTTTACCATCAACTACTTTGAGACACTTCTTCAAGATGCTTTACTCTTTTAAAACTGCACAAGTCACTGCAAAACATTTTGTATTAATTTCCACAGATTATACTTTTATGCCATTAACAAAAAGTACTTTTCCCTTTAATATAGTAATTGATATCAATAACACACACGAGGGGCATCCTAGAAATAATAGGACACTCATAATTGTACTGTAAGAAGAAATTATCGTATTGCAAACCTTTCAACCATAAGTAACAGAAAATCACAGGTTAACATTCAGATGGGGCGGTCCCATTCTGTAAATTCAATTGAAACTCTGCTGGGGCAGTCCCAGACAGATTCACATATGATGTTCACAAAGCATTTCTTAACAATCTGCATCCTGTAAAAATGTTTCAAGAGTGATTAAGTAGTTTTGGTCATTGTAAAATGAAAAAGAATTAAGCAGCACACAGTTGGCCCAGCTTAGAACAGATGATGTAGTTGCTGGTCCCTATTACTGGTTTTATATGCAGTTAAATAGTGAGGCATTAGCGAGGCTGGTGCTGGAGGTGCAGCAGAGGTTGTTTCTGCACCAGTCCTGTGGAGGTTCAGCCAAACTTATGCCTTCTTGGATGAGACAGAAGATATGGTTATTGCATTCAACTTCCCATATACAGATAGCAAGTGGTCCCATATCTGTGTCTGTGATATTTTTGGATGATTTCCATTTTTGAGAAGATAACTTGTCTTTTATTGCCACAAAGCCTTTTACATTACTTTGACAAATCCAACGCTTTATATTGCTGACTTCTTCTGCAGTTAAGTTAGTCTTGTTTTATTGTTGTCGTGTTAAGCTATTAAAATATTCTCCGGGACTTTTGACAAAGCGATTTTTGGGTCAAGAAATAGCACAATTTTCTGCTTCAACTATGGAGCTGATAATGCGCAGATTATGCAATTGGAAACAGAATTTTACAAGGACTGTTCGTTTTACTCCAGACTCCTGTGGTTATCAAGCTTTCAAGAATGAGCTTGATTCCTTCGACAGCTTTTTGTTTCAAGTGACAATGGTGTTGATGTGATGAGAAAAGCTTTACTTTTAAGTTAAGGTAAATGACATGCGTGTTGTACGTGGTATTTGTTAAGATGTCTGTTATGAAAGTATTTCTATAGACCACTTAGTATAAAGGGATGGTGTTGTTTAGCCTGCAAATAAACTTACTTTTCTGGTCTGGCCCTTAACTACTGTGCTACCGTGTTAGGTTAATAAACTATTTCTCAGGGAAAACCTGCAAGTATTTAATTGTAGTTCACTTTTAGCTAAAGATTTGTCGATTGTCTTCTACTATTGATCCTAAGTCTTCGGTGTGGTGCACTTTGCTGTTTAAAGACTGTGGTGCAAAATGTTGGATTGAGGATCATGTAAACAGTTCAGGCAGGAGCGATACCACTTTGGTGGCATCTCACGGCTAAAATTGTCTCTGGTTTTCAGGTGGAAACACTGATTGCAGTTCATTTGTACTCAGCATTCATTGATTTGGTCTCAGTGTGGGACATACATACATGTGCAGTGACAGATGGAGTTAGAGAGCGTAGGGTTGTTGAAGCGCCTGTCCTCCTTGTCTACATTGCTCCAAACAGTCCCCCAGCTCCAGCTGTTGACTTAGCTCTTTTCCTCCTCTCCTCTTGTCCTTTTCCTTGTGATATTTTTCGATTTCCGCGTAGTTCCTTCAGCACATCACTGATTCTGGCAGCTAGTTGCACTTTTGGTGCAGTTGGCGTGAATATTTTGTGCTCCGGCGGGATTGCTGCTCTCACATTTTGCAACACAGAGATTTCTCCAAGTGTCCAGCTGCCCCTCCTTTTTCCCCTCCAGTTGCTGTCCACTTGTCCTGGTGGAGTCACTATTTCTGGGCTGTTGGATACCTTGGTTGCCCTTTTGCCCTCTAGCTCATGACTTGTCTCTGGTAGCATGAACAGTCTCTTGACCTCCCCGGCCCCAATGGTCAGCAGTTTGTTCTTTTTCCGTCACTGGTATTTGGGTTGATCACATTACCTCTGCCTTTGCTGTGAAATCATATGAACTTTTCTGTCCTTAGCTCTATTATTGCTAGTGTTTTTGGCTTTATGGTGTTTGGTGTTATGTTTTGCTAAATGTAGTTTCAACAAGCCGTCTTGAAGGTTTGTCATTTTGGCCACTTGAATCTCGAGATAGTCCTTTTATGCCAATTTGTTTTGCAGAATCTAATCTGTTACTTGTTATTTCGCTGCAGTCTTTTTATCAGCTCCAATAGCGTCGATGCCCCGAATCCCTTAGTAACTTTGATGTCTATAAAACTTTTTTCCAGCCTTGTTGGCTACAGGCTTCAAATTTTCTGGTCCAAGATTTCTGAACAGTTCCTTATTTATTTATGGTTTTATTTGTTTATTCAAATTTTCTTTTTCTTTTTCCCAGTTATTTTATTTAACTTTTGTTTTACAATTAAGTTCTTTACTTGCGTTAAACACGGTTTGAGTTTTCTGTTTAATCTCTATTATAACTTAGATTTCCTTTTTTATTTTCTGGATAACTTGAGTACTTAATTAAACAATCTTATTCCTTACTTTACTCATCTGAGCACTTAATAGATCCTATTTCAACCTTGCTTTTGGGTGTTCCTACACAATTCAACATTTAACTTAAGCATTACTCTTACTACTTCACTTCCTACCATAGAACAGAATTTAGCTTGAAATCAAGAGACTCTTATGGCTCTGAAACGAGAAAAATGAGAGAAATTAGAATCATGTACAGTTCAGCAAAATTGACTTTGTGGCAATCAACATTATATAATTTATTATGTAGTGTAAAGAATAGGGTAGGAATACTCATGATCAAGTGTACTAGACTGGTAAAACTGATATGAAGATAGGAGGGGGAGTGAGAGACAGAGAAGAGGGAAAACCGACAGAGAGAAAGAGGGGGAGAGAAATGAGGTAAGGGGGGTAGAAGTGAGGAAAGAGGGGNTCAACATTTAACTTAAGCATTACTCTTACTACTTCACTTCCTACCATAGAACAGAATTTAGCTTGAAATCAAGAGACTCTTATGGCTCTGAAACGAGAAAAATGAGAGAAATTAGAATCATGTACAGTTCAGCAAAATTGACTTTGTGGCAATCAACATTATATAATTTATTATGTAGTGTAAAGAATAGGGTAGGAATACTCATGATCAAGTGTACTAGACTGGTAAAACTGATATGAAGATAGGAGGGGGAGTGAGAGACAGAGAAGAGGGAAAACCGACAGAGAGAAAGAGGGGGAGAGAAATGAGGTAAGGGGGGTAGAAGTGAGGAAAGAGGGGGAGAGAGGAGTGAACGGGCAGGGCGAATGAACAAGCCACTGCCTTAAGCCTTCAATGAGCTTTAGTGGAGTGTCAATTTTTACTCCACCTTGCAATATTAACTGGGCTCAAATTCTCCAATTGTCTTGTATGTGCATTAATAAAGTCCTTTACTGATGTCTCCACTCCTCAGACACCAGTAATGGCTCCTGGATTTTTTTAGATACACAAATATTTTCTAATGGTCTAATGAAGGCTCACTTTACTTGTTCTGTTTGAAGCCCCTGGGAAGAAAAAAGAGCGGGGCGCATTCAGAACAATTGGGCAGTGTTGTGCTGCAACCTGTCTCCCAACACACTCGCATACACACATATATACATTTTACTTTGTAACTTGAGTTACAGCACAACAGTGTCCAAGTAGCCTTCTTTGATTTTCAAGACATTTTAGTCCATTAGACCAGAACATTTTGAGCAGTTTGACTCTCCATGTTTACTTTAGTCCAAGTAAAACTCAGAAAGAAATTCAGAGGCTGGAGCTTGCCTGTGACACCATCACATTCCTCAAATACACACACTCACAAGGAGCTCCTCTTACACACACAAACACACACACAACCAAAAAAAAAAACACAGATTCGGATCAAGACAGGACAACAGAGACACATTTTTACATAGATTCAAGCGCTTTAACCCCCGCTCTAGATTTGTGCTAGATGTAGGGGCAGGTTTTTAAACTATATCTCAACTTTCTTTTTCACAAGTTCTGTTCCCCAGGATTTTTCACTTATATTTCTTTTCCTTTGATCATAGTTTACTTTTTATTGGTATTTTCACTTATTTCTCTTTTTCTTGTATCTTTTTTCACTTAGGTCTTTTGCATGTCTAAGTAATTTAGTTACGTTTTACTGTTTTTATTTTATATTATTTCCTTTTAAAATGTATCTACACATACAGAATAGGGCCAGCAGCTGCCAACAACAGTACAAACAGTTAATATACATAAAATCTTTTTGACGAAACTTTGCAAGTCAGAGCATTCTATCCTCAACAATGGGAGCGACATGTACACCTAGACCACAGGAATACAGTTCTGCCTATGTAATCCCCAAACTTATGAGCTCATCAAGGGCGCGGACACAAACTGATTTTTAGGCAGTTTAATCGACGCTATTCCCTTATTATTCCTAATTCAGCTATCAGAAAGCGGTATCGCATTTGTATCATTCTTTTATGATTCAAGCTTTTGTAATGTCCACATGCATGGATGTTGGATCATAAGAGGACAAGACAAATCACCCAAGCAGTCCTTTCTAAATTTGCCTAGAGGGTGGGATTCAATCCCCATGCAAGTAAAAGCCCCCTAAATCACGAAACCAGCTGACAGAGAGCCACACCTCTCTAACTTTAAACAGGGGTACATGCAAAACTGATCTGTGAGAATCGATAGACACGAGATTACTCAAACTTCAAGGTCAACATATAACAAAAGGCCTTTACTCAGTCACTACCACTGCGACTCAAATATCCTGTACAGGCACAGCCTGGATATCCCGAGCCATCCAGATCATTCCTCCCAGGAAGATTCAATACGCAGTTAATCAGCAAACTTTGACAAAATATAGCACAAGATCATCCA
>RPOG01004160.1:30075-49542 GCA_008086565.1 Thalassoma bifasciatum
TAATCATTAACCTTAACACACCCATGGGATTTCATTCACATTCACACTCATGGATTCAAACTGTATGGACTCCTCCACACTTTCCTGGCATAAGCAAATTTACTAGGTTCTTTTTGTAAGTTTACACACTAGGTTCTTTGAGGGTTAAGCCAAATTATTTAGGGCCTGATTCCCACCTCAGCGAGGTCTCACGCCTGTTTTTCCCAGACACAGATCAGATTTGCAGAAGGAAAAGGTCTGCTTACCTTATTTTTGAAGTTGGTGCGCGCTTTTGTGTCTGAAAAAACGGACATCGGAACTCGTCTTGGTAGGTTTCGGCAGTGGCTCGGAGACCCTCCTGGCTAGCTCGCCATTTTGTTGAATCTAATTTTCGGGCTCGCTTGTTACTTGTTATTTCTGTTACTTTAATATAAGGCGGGGGGGGACCCCCATTTCTACTGCATAATTTCTCATTCTAGGTCTCCTAATTCTAAGACATTTATCCATGAAAAAATGATGAAAAGAGGAGTCCAAATCAGCAGGAGAGTCCATCTAGCTTGAATCCAGAAAAAGTTTATTCAGCTCTAGCCATCTTAAACAAAGCTTCTGGGTTGAAAGATTTGCAGCACGTTAAACATTCTGTACCAACTGATAACACTNTGGAATTGAAGGAATTACTCAGGACCTGTTAGGATTTTCAGAATGTGTTCAAGTTTAACTTTTACAGAGAACAATGAAATCGTCAATGGCCAGAAATCTGTGGGACAGCTCAGCTGCTGTGTGCTTTGAATAGCCTGGACACAGGAGAACAACATTTTTTGTTTATGGCCTTGTCTTCTCCTGGAGACAGCCGTCTGACAAACGCGACAGCTGGCATCTATATGTAAGGATATCTGAGAATTTACCCTTCAGTAGGTTAAATTGCTTACTTTAATCAAAAAAATCCACAACAATGTAATAAACCACCAAAACTGATGTCTTAATTAGAAAAGAAAACAACTTCAGAATTACATTGACTATCAGCATTCCAGCATGAATTGAAAACATAAATTGATTTTAAGAAGTAGCAAGCTCATTCATTGGTCAAATCTAAGTCAAATATAACTGAATTCATAGAGATTGTGTTTGAGAGTTCACTGAGACAAAAATTGCTCAAAATAAGTTTTAATGGTATGAATATCATATGAAGTTCGTCCGATCCAATCAAACGCTTGGATTGGACGAACTTCCATAGCCATCAAATGAGTTAATTTAGTGTCTTTAGTGTGGCGTTTACAGGATTTTAGTGTATTCATAGCAGAACAGCGCCATCTGTTGGTAATACAGCGTAACAGCCGAATGAAGTTTTCTGCAGGATGGAGAGCATGCCAGTTGACAAAATACGTCAGTGCTGATAAGCACGTTGTTGTGAGCCGAGGTCTCGAGTGGAGGGAGCAGGCGTGAATCCATGAATCCACCTGGATAGTCTCAGTGTCATTGACATATTTATACTGTCATTGACATTTCATGCTGACTGTGGAAGTTTGTCCAATCCAAGCGTTTGATTGGAGGTTGCAGCGTTATGTCCAGTTGTGGGTCCATCCAGCTGAAACTTCCCAAACGTATTTATGGGAAATACTATTCACAAGTGCAAATGGTCTGGAATTACCGAAGATGCAGCATTTCTAAAGGAAAGTGAAACAATGAGGGCGCCAGAAAGAATTCATGAAAAAATAGCAAAAGGATCTGGAGCTTTTCCAGTCTTTTGTTGCCCCTGTCCAAGCTTTTTTGAAACACGTTGCAGGCATCAAATTCAAAATGAGCAAATATTTGCACAAAAGAAATAAAGGTTTTCAGTTTGAACATTAAATATGTTGTTTTTTGTGGTGTATTCAATTGAATATTGGTCACAGAGGATTTACGAATCATTGTATTCTGTTTTTATTTACTTTTTAAGCAACATCCCAACCTCATTGGAATGGGGGTTGTATTTTCCTGCAACTTCTCCTTCTTAATAAAGAGATTTCAAGTCTGAGAGAAAACATGGGATAAAAACATGTTACATATCCTTTGTGAACTTTCATTCATGAGCAGAAGGTTTGTGATCAGCTGACACAGTCATCACTAAAAGACCTTGCGTTATGAAACGCCCCGGACGAAGAGGCGTCTCAATTGTCTGATAACGAATCTCCTTGTC
Organism: Thalassoma bifasciatum; assembly: GCA_008086565.1. Classification (NCBI taxonomy): domain Eukaryota; kingdom Metazoa; phylum Chordata; class Actinopteri; order Labriformes; family Labridae; genus Thalassoma; species Thalassoma bifasciatum. The sequence goes on from RPOG01004160.1 coordinate 32,231, forward strand.
TCCTCACTCCTCTCTTCATTTCCTTGCGTCCCTCTCATGCATCCCTGGTGGGAGGGACTAAGATGCAAGTGAAAGACGCAAGTAGAGGAAGGATGGATGGAACTTAGGACAATTGAGATGCACCCCAGGTCTACAACCCCTCTCATCCTCTGTGCTCTGCCTGTGAAAGACGCCTGGCACTCCCAGCCCAGTGTGAGTCTAAATTACCAGCCAGACTCTTCTCTTCTGTTGTTCCCAAATGGTGGAATGAGTTACCCAACTCCATGCAATCCGCAGAGTCCCTCTCTGCTTTCAAGAGATGTCTTATGAGTCAACTGTTCAGGAAACACCTAGGCACTTAATCTGACCCTTCTGCTCTTTGTCCTCAGGGGTAGAATGAACCAGAAGGTCTCAGATGAAGCTCTTACAGCCATTCAAACTGTGCTGTGCCCAAGCACCATTCACCCTCTGCAGCACTGTTCCCCTGCAGTCATACTACTCCAAAGTGAACCTGATTCGAGCACTATGGCCAACACATGCACAGCCGCCAACGCCACTATGAAGCGTCTGTTTACAAGACACGGTGTGATCAGAGTCAGCAGAATGGAGAACACTGGAATGTTGTTACAGTTGAACTCACTTTTTGGCTTATGTCAAGTTATTTTGGACTGACACAGCCCTACAACACCCCAGCCATAGATTAAATTATTTTAATTTATTATCCAGAGGTGTAGTCGCAGCAATAATGTGTCACAGATCATGCATCATCAACGCATCAACGTGCTGTTGCTCATGCATGAGGTGAACTGTGCTGATGCACACCTCTCCCAAGTGTGCTGAAGCAGAGAAGTTGTGCCTGAGCCCAGCTCACTTGCAGTCACACTGACCAAATGAGCCAGACTTTAGGGCTGAAGCATGCTCAAGCACGGCATCCAGTGATCATGCCCTTAGTCAGTATTTAGCACTGTGGAATAAATGTTGAATGTTAAACTATGTTGTTGCTGTTATACCATTACTCATGGTTAGTTGTCGCTGCATTGTTTTAAAAATAAATAAACAAAAAAACGTTCCCTTTTGCATTAGATGGCAGCACCTGTGGCCAATCAACTTGAAGCACTTGGTCGCACTTACTAAGGTTTTTCCTTCCGTCTTAATTTTTGCTTGATATGGCTCCCTTTAGACAATGCATCTGCTAAATGAAACTGTGGGGGGAAATGAAATTGTACAATTATAGACGTCACAGCCAACTCTTCTCCACCATCTATCCAGTACAGGACATAAAAATAAATATGTCAAGACTGTGGCCTGTTGAAGTTCCATTAATTAAATTGCATTCTTCTAATGCATCATGTTATTGCATTTACAGGTTATGAGTAAAAACAAAGTCATAAGGTTATTGCTTTTTGAATACATGATTATCCGAAGAAACTTTCAACGATTAGGGATAAAACCTGAGAAATGGGGTCCATCAACTGCAGGAGAGAGCACAAGAGATGTTGGAACAAGGTTGTAGAGGGTCAGGGGAATGACAAAAGTTAAAGCATGGCTAGAATTTATCACAGCATGAGAGCCAGGCACAAAGCAAGGAGAAGCTGTAAGCAGTTAGGGGGAGGGATTAAATGTACCGAGGCAGGAGGATATGCAAGAATGAGTCTCTACGACCTCTGTGGCCGAAAAAACAAACTTTAAGTTTGCTGCATGCTGCAGCTTGACTGGCAAAAAAAAAAAAGAGGAATGGGACAAAGGCAACACACAAGGCCAACACACACACACATACAGATAGAAGTAATTTTTTGGAAAAAGGGAAAAAGACGGACACAAACAACACTGGATCAGGGCTAGGGTTTAATCCATATGTATATTTGCATAAGAAAACCCAATGAACCCACACGCACACCCCTTTCATAATGAGGACATAACCTTAACAACTTAATAACAGCAGTCAGATCAGATCTGTGTCCAGAAATGAGGACTTTGTCAGGACACAGCCACTGCATTGGCTTAGAATATATATATGGACCATAAGGACGTGTCCACACCAATCTTAAAGGATCACTGAAATGTCCCCACAAATATTGAGGTTTAAGGGGGAAAAATGCACCTTATGCAGCACACAAAGGGTTAAATTCTTTTCCCCTCTGGCAATGCCTTCCAAATTTGTCTTGTCTGTTTTTTAATTGGCAGAGTTCCTTTTATGCTATTCAAGTTGTTGTGCTTGAAGGTTTCCCCAGTGTTGACAGGAGGAGGTCAACACTGTTCTCGTGCTCTCATGTCTGAGGATGTCGGGCAAGAACACAAAGGTGGAAGACATTATCAATCAGCCAAACTTAATTCATAAAACACTTTTAATACAGTATAAAGTAGTGCTGCACGATATGGGAAAATTTTGCGATTGCGATTATGGTAAACAATATTGCGATTGCGATTGCGATTGCGATTTGACAAATGGTATCATGAGGCTTTTTGCCTGATAAACAATAAACATTCAGAGTGTGGATAATTTTGTATTTTGTAATGTATTTCTGAACATAAAACATACAAGTATTACAAAAATACATTTTATAAAGCTGTTACAGTACAGTTTTCAAAACAGTTAAAATAGTAAATAATTTCCCCCTGAAGATGAATACATTTAGTGATGAGACATTACTGTAAGCTTGGGGAGTAAAGTTTGAACAGAACAGAATATAGTCTACTACATATAAAGTTTGTGCAACACTGGCAAAAAATAAGGCATTTCTGCAAAGTGCAAACAGAAACAGTGCAACTCTGTAAACTTAAAGACATCCCTACATGCTGCAAAAACAGACTAACTTCTTAGGAATTCAGTAGCAATGAGACATTACTGTAAACTTGAGGTATTTCTCTCTCTGTCTCTCGACACATACATATATATAAAGTTTGTACAACACTGTCAAAGAAATGAAGGCATTTCTGCAAAGTGCAATCAGAAACAGTGCAACTCTGTAAACTTAAAGACATCCCTACATGCTGCAAAAACAGACTCACTTCTTAGGAATTCAGTAGCAATGAGACATTACTGTAAACTTGAGGTATTTCTCTCTCTGTCCCTCGACACATACATATATATAAAGTTTGTACAACACTGTCAAAGAAATGAAGGCATTTCTGCAAAGTGCAATCAGAAACAGTGCAACTCTGTGAACTTTAAGACAACTGCTGCAAAAAGACTCACTTCTTAAAACTTAAAATACTTGTGCAGGCCTCCCTTTAAACTGTTTCAAATGAAACTCCCTCTAATGGCTTCTAGCTACATCCTTACAGGTTCTTGGACAAAAAAACCAACATGTTTACTTTGTCTGGTTTCAGACAGGACCGATGAGCTGACACAACATTACCACTTGTGCTAAAAGCTCTCTCTGATGCCGAGCTTGTTGCCTGTATGCACAGATATTTCTTTGCAAGTTTAGAAAGCACAGGAAAATTTACTGAATGGCACTTCCACCATTTTAGTGGATCTTCCCCATGGTCTATACAGGACATGTAAGTGTATGTGTTGAGTTCAGAGGTCACAGCTTCTCTGTACTGTGACTGATGAACCACACCAGGATCCAGAGTGGGTGATGTTGTCTTTGGTGTGTGCGTATTACTCTTGAAAAAGCTGGCCAAAGTTTTCTTCTTGGCTTTAGGAGGATTGTCTATGTCCTGGTTCTCCATTGCTGTGGTGGGATGAACTTCAGACACCTGCTGGCAGCGGATTTCCTTCATCTGTAGTAATCATAACAAAGAATTGCATTTATTTAGCACATTTTAAAACACATCAAAATCTCAAGTTTTACAGGAAGAGTAAAACAATCATTCAAACTGGACTCCACAAATAATCAACCAAGATTACATACTCACCTCAGAAATCATGTGTTCTTTCACTGCCTGGGCCTCTTCCACACTCATGTATTTAGTTCTGAACCTTGGATCCAGGAATGTTGTGATGTTTAGCAGATCGTTGGTGCTTTGGTACTTTTCGTTGAGGTAGCTTAAGATTTTAGTTTTCAGTGATTTCGTCAGTTCTGTGTCATCGTCTTCTCCCGCAAGTACTGATGTGTTAAGAAGGTGAAGAACAGGCTTCAAGTAAGATATGCTCACTTGACGTTCACCTGACAGAGCATCTGTGAAGTCCTGGAGAGGACCGAGTGCCTTGCTCACTGCCTCCAGGATCTCCAGGTCCTGCCATGTTGGCAGTAGCTGTCGTCCTTTGCGGTCTGTGCTGAGAACCTTGGTCAGAGCTCTTTGTTGCTCCAGGACTCTTGCAATCATTTTCTGGGTAGACCCCCAGCGCGTACTGCAGTCTGTCACCATGGCATGGTCTGGGAGGCCTAGCTCTCTCTGTGCGGCTCTCAAAACCTCTCTTTTTTTGAAGCTGTGGGAAAAGTGTCCCACAAGCTTCCTGCACAAACTGACAGGCCTGTTGATGCGCTGAGCTTCATCTTTGATGGCATTTTCTGTGTAAGAAAACAGTGGAAATTACCCTCATTAATTTTTTGTTCCTGCACTAACATCTTACTAAAACTTACATCTTATTTTTAGGTTTTTATAAATATAAAGCATTATCTGAAGCAACTAGAGAAGATGTTAAAAATAGTAGTTCCATACCATAATTTCTTTGTGTGTACAATTGAACAAAATGTAATACTTAATTTAAACATGAATACTGTCAAAATTTAAATTCAACCAACGGACAATCACGAGTTCAAAAGAGTGGTTTGAGACTGTATTGGACTGCAATTTCATGTAAGTCCAATATCAACAGTACTAAATACAGTCAACCTCTGAAGTGAAGATGGTTTGTAAAATTGGTATAGGGTAAATCTAAATTGACACAGAAATTCCAGTGGTGGCAAAAGGTATTTTTTCATCTGAAAAGTTGTGAGAACATTAACTTACCAATGGCAAGATGAAGTCTGTGCCCAAAACAGTGGATTCTTTGCCAGTCATTGAGCTGCATCGCCTTTATAATGTTACTGGCGTTGTCTGTTGTNTTCGGATCATTTTCCGAAATCCCTCTTTTTCAACTGTATAAATCGGCACCATGTCTCGTCCCAGGTAATTTGTGATGGAGTCGGTGATTTCCCTGTGTCTCCTTGAGGTCTTCTCGTATGGCGTAACACTTGCAAAAGTCGCCGTAATTGTGCTCTGGTGTGCTTTTGTTTGGTTTTTACGAATTTTTACTGTCTCTGTGCCTTGGTCTGTTCGTGCCTGGGACTTAACTTGCATGCACTCATCGTACTTCTCCTCGTGTTGTTTCAGGTGTTGAAACAAGTTGGTGGTGTTTCCACGCGACGTAGCAACTCTAACTTTACAAGTTTTGCACAGCACTTCATTTTGCTCAGCGTCGCTATATCTAAATCCAAAATAGTTCCATATTACGGACTTTGAGTGTTTTTTCGCTACGAACTCCTCGGCTACAGACTCGTCGTGCTCCCTCTCGTCATCCATGTTGGTCACACTAGCTTCAACTAGCTGGAAAATCATGTGACCAAACAGGCTGCGTGCGCGCTCATACACACGCACGGACGAACGCGCGCGCGTACGCACGAGCAAAGTCACACACACGCACACACACCGCTAACGTAAATTTACAGTGGAACAGTGATGGGCGTGACGAAATAGACTCAAGAGGACAGATTGTAGGGACACATCCGCACGTCTATTTAAATCGCAAATCGCAGCCTCAAGTGCGGTTATATAATCGCACATTCTCACATCGCGATTGCGATTGCGATTCGATTAATTGTGCAGCACTAGTATAAAGTAACACAAAGTGCCCTACAATCAGTTAAAAACAATCCCACGCGCCCTTTAACCCACACACACACACACACGTTCTAGGGTGATCGCTAGAACACGTCTACCAGAGCATTTAACTGGAGTAGAAGAAGTCAGCCATTGTTTACACAGTTTACAACAATATTTTTTTGCCTTTTCCTCTTCTTTGTAGAGTGTGACCACAAGGAATAGTCACTGCAAAGTTATCACAGTGATGTCTGTGCCATGAATCAAATAAATGCCTGTTTTTTTGCACTTTTGACAGTAGAAACTATGCGTCAGCCGCCAGGTTGTCTGCACGTCTCCGCACAGCAGTCAGAAATTTGAAGAGGTGCGGAGACGCGGATATTTTCCGCGTGAGGGGGACTGCTTGAGGGGACGTGGGTGTGAAAATTGCATCATTTGTCCACGTTGGGTGGATCAGAGCATGCGCACGTGGAAATCATAAACCAGGCTTAAGTCACCTGAGTAGACTTGTCTCCCCCCATAGGCATCCACCAATCAACGCAAAATAATGCTACTTGATTTGGTGCTTTCATTTCACTCAGGTGACAGAAGAAGCAACACAACAGCCAATTTTTATCAGAGGGGTGGGGGGGTAGAGTCACAACAGCAGGGGAACTTGAACTTGTGATATCTCTCCTGACCTCTGCGGACAGCGGAGATGATGCAACTGGGAGTGAAGTCTCGAACCCCGAGCCAGGTTCCCGACTCACCCAGCTTCATGTCCATCAGACGCTTCTCAGCCCCACCAATGTCAAAATCAAACCTAAATCAAACCTGCAAGTAATATTTGTGCCTGTTGATTAGGTCAGTGGTACTTGTGGTTGATGAACTGGCTTTGATGAGAACTGCTTGTTACAATTTGACTTGATTTTATTGCCTTTTATAATTCATGTGGTATAAATTCCTAAAGCTCCCATGAAGCACTGCTCTCACTGACTGTGTAATACCACCTCGGAAAATCAAGCACAAAATAATTTGGCAATTCTGACCTTTATGAAATAGATTGTGTTTAATGAGGCACGTCTTGGATCAACCAGGACATTAGCACACAATGATAATCCATTAACTTCACTAAAAGCTAAGAAACAAAAACCAAGTGTTATGAAACACAAGTGCATCTAAAGAGACTACTGCAAAGTATGGGGTGAATAGAGGAATTACTTATTTTTAGATACATCCAGTAGTCTTCCTTTCAAGGTTTTGTTGTGTCTGGTGGAATTTAGTGTCTTCGCTTCATAAAAACCAAATTACACTCATTTTGACATCAGAACAGTTAACCCAAGTCTAACACCTCCAGTGATAGTCATTTGTATAATATGTGCAGGGAGCCACTTCACTGGATCCAAGCAATTGGGGGGGAAAGTGCCAAATCATTAAGTTATTTAATAGTTCATTGAGTCTCTACAGTTGGCTGGTAATTAAACAACATTCGATCAACGTGAGAAGGGAGAGACAGTGGATGACATTAAGTAGATGAGATGGTCTCAACCCCAGCAAACTGCCAGGATCAACTGATTGGCAATTAATGTCCCCACCAGCTGCCACTGATGAAACCTGCTGAAATGACTTTGAAAAGCTCAAAGTATACACAGCAATGACATTGGGGCTCACAGGCTCACTTCAGACTCATAGTAGATGAGTTTGTTGCTTTAATGAGGGCCTTAAGAAAGTCTGTCCACAGTGTTGTGATCAATCTCTCTGTGAATGCAGAAAACCTATCCACAGGGGTTGCTATTGTAATGACAAAGAATTAGCTCACCATATTGACTCCACCCTCCTGAAACACCTCTAACAAAAGAATCACATCATTTGGGTTTGATAATCACATGTCAATGGGCTGCACGGTGGCGCAACGGGTAGGGCTGAAGCCACACAGCAAGAGAAGGGAGAAGGTCACCGATTCGAGTCTCAGTTCGGGCAGGGTGGGCTTTTCTGTGTGGAGTGTGCATGTTCTCCCTGTGCATGTGTGGGTTCTCTCCTAACACTCTAGCTTCCTCCCACAGAAAAAAAAACCTGCCCACACTAGGTTAATAAAATGATAAAATTAATAATAAAATTAATTCTCAATTCTAAATGTGAGTGTGTGCATTTGTTGTTTGTCTCTGTCAGCCCAGCCCTCTCATTGCTGAAGCCAAGTGTTACTTACTCACTCCTGCGATACGGTCAACAAAGTTGCATAATGGTATGACAAGGTCTTTCTTATAAAAATGACTATGAGGGCAGCAGAAACAATTATGTGGGTGACTTTGCTTTTTTAGGTGTTGCACTCCCTCCTTCCCTGGAAGCCATACACAATGAGCAGCTGAAAAAAAATGAAGCAAAAAAAAATTCTTTCTCTCTCTCTCTTTTTTTTTTTTTTTTTTTTTTAAATAGAAAAACCCTATTTCAGCCTTTGTCTGTAAAGCTTCATTATAGCTGCTGTTCTTTTTAAGGTTCCTGGCTCTGCAAACTCCTTCCCTCCATAAGTGTTTTTTAGGGGATAAGTGGTCCTTGGTCTGGAACAATATGAGACGCATCACAATGCAGTGTATTGTTAGCTGCAGTTTCATTTTTTAAAATGACTTGAGGAGAAGAAATATTTAATGAATTCATCATACTGCTCATCAAATCAACCCATTCATCTACTGCAGACCAGTCTGCAGCAGTTTTGATGCATGTCATTTTTTGTCGTGATTTCATTGTGCACTATCTGAATAGTGAGTCTTCACTCAGAAGACACTTTCAGTGCTTAATTGCAGTCAGGGAGCCATTCTGTCATTGTCTTTTCAGTTTAGAGGGGCGAGGCAAGAGGTGTGGAAGTAGGCTCCAATGATTTTGTGGTAGTATGTAAAATATACCAAAAAACACTTGGCACGCCTCTGAAACAACAATTATTACATTTTTATACCACAATTACTGTCCACTCTTGCTTTTTATACCTCACTTAATGTTAACTAGTGTCCTATGGAGAAACAGTGCAGTTTCATATGCTGTTGAGTTGCATCACCAAAGGCCTGACTGGGTCACTGAACACTGAGTCTATGATAAGGCACCAACTGTGACATCTGAGATGCTTGAGGAAACTCTAGTTTTGCACTCACATACCAAGGAAATTATACTGCAACAACAGGAAAATCCACTGCCCTCAGGCATCGAGAATCCTAAAAGGAGCCAGTGCTAAAGAGCTGAAAAAGATGTTGAATTCTGAGCACAGGATCCGTGTCTCTGCAGGGCTGCTGCTGTATTGATCACAAACAGGGCAGTCCCAGGAAAACTGCTTAAATGTCAAGCTGGTGGGATGCTGTCTGCAAAATATGAAAATCTTCAACTTTTCTGTGATTATAATCAAAGCATGCCATCTCATCTGGTGCCTGTAAGCAAAAAACATGTGGATGGGAATATTACAGACTGAGCAAATTAGCTTCCTGATAGACCTTGATGAAATAGTGAAGTAGTTCCCATTGAACATGCAGTTGACGGATGAAGAAAATATTTATTTTGCTTCACAAAATTATACAAATCATTTTGAAGCTGGGAAAAACATTAGTACATTTAAAAATAATATCTCCAATTGAAACAGAAATGTTTAAGATGTTTTCACTTTCTACAATTCTGTACAGTATTTGCAAGTTCTCACAACTCTTCCTTCATTGCATCATTTCACCTGATCCCCCTGAATAGCCTTGAAGGGCTGCCACACCTGCCACACACAACCAATATATATTACACAGAGTAACAATAAAAGTTTAGAAAACAACAGGTGCATGCAAAGTCTTTTCTTTTTTTCTAATTTCTGAACCCTCCTAAGATTCTTTGAGGAATTTGAAGCTCTTCATAAAACAGAATGAATGTGATGTTTATATCTTTTTGTCACAAGCTGCTAACATTAAGGCTAGAGGACTAACAAAACATCATATTCAATCTGGGCTCATCAGACCACATGACCACTTCTGTTCCTCCAGAGTCCAATCGTTATGCTCCCTCACAAACTGAAGCCTTTTTTTCTGGTTTGACGTACTGATTAGTGGTTTTCCTAAGGCTACACAGCTGTTATATCTCAATTCTTGAGCGCTTTGTGTGGAAATATTCCTACTTTCACTATTAAGCATACTCCTGAGTTCAGCTGTTGTTTTTCTTTGATGTGACAGGGCCAAACGTTTAAGTGATCACGGATCATTCAAAGTATTTTTCCCACCACATTTCTTCCTGGAGGACAATGGTTCCCCACCATCCCTCCAGTTTTTAATAATTTGTTTGACCCTTCTTGAACAGACTAACTTGCCACGGCCACAGGATGTGTCTTTTGCCAAGGTTGTTCAAGAAGTGAGAAGTTACTCATTACATTAACTGGGGTTGAATAACTTGTAATCAGCTGAAAGATAATGCAGTAATTGTCCAATAGGAGGCTTGTACCTGTATGCTTAGTTAAATCAAGGGGTTGAATTATTTTTTTTTGGCCAGGCTTTGTAATATCAATATTTTTAATGTCTCTGTAGCTTACAAGGTGAGCGTAAACTGGAAGCTGGTGGGCAACTCAGCAGCTGCTGCCTGTTGACAGTAGCAACAGTCCAGATGTCGAAATTAAAAAATTTAAACAACCACTGTTACAATGAAATAACTCTGAAGAGAATACAAAATATAAAGGAACATCATTACAAGCAGAAGCCTCTGGTATAAAAATATGAAGTCAAGTGGAAGTCCTAAAAACCACTGTTCCTCAGATTCTTCTTGAGACTGGCTGCAGAAACAGTGGACCCAAATACATACAATTCAAAAACCCCTGAAGTTGTCTGTAAAGAGGCTATAGGCCTACAGACTGCCTCATCCGAACCCAAACAAAGTGAGCTTGGTTTTTTAATATGGCTCCCAGTGACTGTTGACGTCAAAGCTCTGTATCAGACACCAACTGGTGACATCGCTGGTGCTACATCCATATTATATGGTCTATGATTGTGTGCCACATTAATATTTCAAACCTTTTACCCTGAATAAAGTGTTTGTGGTTCTGATTACTGACTCTTCCCTATCATGCAGGAAGGGATGCCATCGCTGGATGTGGATGTTGGTCACAATTCTATGATAGGCTAATGTAACAAACAAAGCGCCAACGACTTTCCACTTGTGCTCAACTCAGTCATGATTCAAGTTGGGGACAATGTTGTGAACCTTTGATGTTAACTGGAATGATAATACATTTTATTGAAAAAGCATTTTCTTTTGAACGTGCAAAGATGCTTCAGAGTGGGGGATGTATCGAATATACTTAATATATTGCAGGTTGTTGCGCGTAGGATGTATAAAATGACTATATCGCGACCATCGAGTATAAATTGCCAGGTAAATGTTTTAAGACGTCAGTCTGTAATTTTCTTCACAGTTGCGTTTCTTTCACTCTCTGCTGCTGCTCCTCCCACTAAACAGTTCACTCCCCCGCCCATCCAGAAAACTCTCCTGCGCATGCGTGTTTCTGTATCTGGAGACGAGAGAAAAGACGCTGCTTTGTCACCTGTGTGAATCATTTCATTATCAAAAATATCGAGGTATTGATTTTGGGCCATATCGTGCAGCCCTACTTCAGAGAGGATAAAAACAGCACAAAAATAATAATGAAACATAACAAAAACAAAACAAAACCATTAAATACACTTAAGAGCAGGAAGACGTTGATCTCTTCGTTAACTCTGGTGAGCCTTTTGAAAGCTTAGATTCTTCACATTTCAGTCACTAAATTTGACAGTTTTTTCCACCAACAAAACTTAATTAGTGAAAGAATCACTCTGATGGCGATCACAACAACTGGGACATTCTGCCTCTCTACAGGTCCTGAAGTCCTTTCATAGCCTGCACCTCGAATAGTTGCTCTTCTTTCCACCAGAGAAATCTAGAGTTTAAAAATATCAAAAGTGTTGTTTGATGGGGCGCGGATGGCCTAGTGGATATGGCTGCGCACCATGAGGCTTGCCCTCGAGCGGGCTGCCCGGGTTCGAATCCGACCTGTGGCCAATTTCCCGCATGTCACTCCCCACTCTCTCTCCCCTTTCCGACACTATCCACTGTCCTCCTCTATCAAATAAAGGCACAAAGGCCAAAAAAATAACTTTAAAAAAAAAAAAAAAAAGTGTTGTTTGATCATATTATTCCAAGCGGTGAAATCTCTCCTGTAAAGTCCGTTGTTTGTCTGTCCGTCATGTTCATTCTCATCAAGAACAGCAGCTTATAGCATTTTCTCCTCAATGTCAATCTGGCAAAGCTTGGCATATTTTATTTTCTGAGCCTTCTGGCTACAAGACAGAAGTGTCTCCATCTGGATGCACCGAGATTTAATTCCAGTAGAGCCTGATTTATACAACAACTGCTCTCTGCTTGACAGGCTATTAGCATTAGCTCATACTGCGTAAATCCTGCCTAACAGCCTGGTTTATTGGCTATCGGCCCTGTCAATCACAGGCACAGTAACCAATAGCCTTAGCGTTCACACGAGCCCTGCCCTAGCTGGATAGAATGGACAAAAAAATTGATTTGTTGTCACAAGTAATCATTCATATTTATGTACACAACGGGAGCGGTATAATCCATGACTGGGAGCTATAATTTCACAATTTTTAGCAAACCCTTTCTCAAAGGGATCAAAGTTGACTACAAAGAGGACACAGATCACTGATACAGGTGTTCTGTTCACATGATTTCATCAAACTGGACTGTGGTGAATGAGAGTACATCTGCTGGTGTTTGCTCACCTGTGACTAAAACCTCTCAAAGTCGCAAAAAGTTTCACCTTGAAAGCTCAAATTACACCCAGATGTAGATGACACAGTGTAGAAGTGATGTGGTGTTGTTTCTCTGTTTATAAACAGCATCCAAACTCGTCTCCTCCTCAGTGGCGCAGTGTCAGAGGTTGCGCATGCTCACTGCCCCTGACCATAGCTAACATGATGGCTAACAGTCATAGCCTCGTTAACAAAACAGGTTCTTCAACTTGAAGTCAAAAGTAAGTTACATTGGATGCAACGGTGAGGTCAAAGCTGCAAGTGGTAAGTGATAAGTGGGCCCTCACATTTGTGCTCCCATTGGAGCATGTGGCAGCTGCCCATGTGCACAAGGTCTACCAAACTAAAAAGTCATGCATACATACATATAATATACGCATACATGAGACCTACTTTACCAAAAGTCATGCGGACATGCACACTGAACGTCTGTACATTTTGGTCCTGATTAACTATTTTACAGCAGAGTGGTTTAGGTTTGCCTGCTGCCAAAAAAATATATAATTTTGGGAGCCTCCCCAAGCAATCCCCATTGAGTTACAAAAATCCTAAAATAAATTTCCATCATCAGTGTGTCCAATATACACAAATCCAATTCAGAGGTGATTGGAAAGAACTGTGGGAGTAGTTCATTCAAGTATGAACCCTGCAAATGGGAAAAATCCCAACTTTTAAGAGACATTTCTCAACCCCTGATCCGGTTTTTCCCATTACATTAATTATGTGAAGGTCTTGGCATGATACATGTGCACAAAAGATTCCCTGCAAATTGAACTATTTGAATAAAATAATAATCTTTCTTTTAAGGAGTCTACCCCGGCCACGCCCATTAACCCTCTAAGCACCAAAGTCGCAAAATTGCGACAAGCAACACTGCTGAATAAAACAGGCTGTATCTATTAATGTGGTGCTGAATCTTGTTACTACTTTTTACCAGGAGATGGCGGACATATGTGCCTGTAATCTGAGCAGCATTTGTGGGTGTGGTTCTGTTCAAAGTTTTAGAGTAAAAAGAGTTTGTATAACACCCCCGGGCGCGGGGACCCTGTGGCGCAGCAGTGACAGTAGAGCGGAGCAAAAGAGTGTTTTTTCATTCCCTCACGATGCTGAGAGGTCTGTTTACCATCAACGAAGTACCTGGTCAGGTACGGGCTGACTCTGATTCCGAGGGGGAAGACATGCAGTTGTTCAGTGAAGTAGAAACTGACGTAAGTAGTGACGGCGAGTCCGCGCACCATAGTCCACAATCAGCACACTGTATAGCGGATGCTTTACCTCAGCGTGGCTGGGTGGAAGCATCCTGCGAACACCAACCCAAGTGAGGTACGGGGGGCTCATAACACCAAAAATATGGAGAAATGTAGCGGGGATGAAAACAACCGCAAATGTCGACGGAGGTGGTCTTTGAAAATAATAATAATAATAATACATTTTTTTATATAGCGCTTTTCTGGACACTCAGAGACGCTTCAGAGGATAAAAACAACCAGCAAAATAGCATAATAATAATTATAATATTTATAATGCTATTATAATGCTAAAAAATTATACAAATTGGATCAGTGAATTTATTTCTATCCCAAATTTCATTTCATACTAAAGATGTTTCACATTGACTGTTGACCCTTATCTCAAACCAATGTAAAAGAGCAGCCTTTGAAATTTATACAGGAAAATTGACATTTTCCAATATGGCAGCTACCGGTTGATGTCACAATATACAAATTAGATGACAGTTTACTCCAAGCCCAAATTTTGCTTCGAACTGAAGATATCCCTCATTTACAGAATGCCCTTATCTCAAAAAACTTTAAAGTTATAGCCTTTTGAAACCTTGATATCAAAATTGAACATTTTCCAATATGGCCGCCACCTTGTGACGTCTCAATATGCAAATTAGCTGAATAATTTCACCCCCATCACAGATTTTGAGTCATACTGAACAACTTTCTCATTGACAGTATACCTTTATCTCAAACTATTTTCCAGTTATAGCCTTTTAAAGTCTTGATTTCAAAATTGGATATTTTCTTTAAAAAACTCTGGCGCCTAAAGGGTTAAATTATGTAAAATATTTTTGCAACATTTTAGTCAATGTGTCTAGTTGATAGATATCCTATTTTAAAAAGATCCCAAAAGACTGTCGAACAAGTTTTTTACGTTATGAACCCTTTAAATCTTTAAAATCTGACATTAAACTCTTATTTCTGAACTTTCTGTTTGTAATTCATAGTCTGCAAGTGTTTTTTTTTGTAGGTCCAGTCATGAAAGTTATGCACAAAAATGTCATGTATGTAGGGGAAAGTATCTGAGGGGCTGCAGCTTTTAGTGATTAGGGGGCGCTATAGAGCGTTGTATCATCATCGTTGTATCAATCATAATTTCCTGCTAGGACAGGTAATTTAGGGTTAAAGGTGCGAAAGAATAACAATCCTCAGCATTTTAAGTGGGCATTCGCTGACCCTGGTCGTCAGGCTCGGGCCCATGTTAGAGACTTTGTCACTTCTGAATACAGTAGGCCATAGTAATCATTTAAAGGTTAAACCAACAGTGCTTATGTAACTGTATATGCTGTGATGCTCATTAAAAATACCATTGAAATTTGTCAGTTAGGGTGAAGAAGCACGGTCACAATCAGACAGATGACTTTCGTCACCTGTCTGCTTAAATAATAAAAGAGGAAACTTGAAAAAGAAGAGTGTGAAGAGTGAAGACAGTGCTGTATAAACTCTTCCAAGTCAAATCCAAAAATGATTTTCACTCTCATAGTCACTTCTGCCTCTTTGATCTTCACCCGCCTAGTTGAAAGAGAACTCAGCCAAAAAGAAAAAAGTCATCTTCCATCAGCTGAAAAGAAAACAGTTCCCAGATGGCAGACAGTAGATCTAGCAGGAGCTCTCGCAGACAGCGACCTCCTTTCCCCTCCACAGACACAGACACACACATACATACACACACACACNCCCGGCCATGCTGAACTCTTCTAATACATTTAACATTTTCAAGGAGAAAAATCAATACCCACAGGAGGTGATTTCCGTCTGTTCCTATTAGCTGCTACGAAATTGCGAAGATCATGTGGGCAGTACGAAATGGAACACTGACAGTTTGTGTTGTTTGCAGGTTATACAGCGAAGATGTGTTGCTGAAAATGAATTTGTCTTCTCAAAAAAAACAAACGTAAACTCAAACTTCATACCTCCTTTTTAAGCTAAAGCAGACTGTGTGCAAGCAGATGACATCAAACCCCCTGTGCCAGTCTTTCATTTACACTGACAGTAACTTGGACGAAACAGCTGATTGAGTTTGACTGGAAACAACCACACACAAAACAGCTGGACCAGGTTTCTCTCTAGACTTTCACGGCAGGCGCCACTGAAGACTGAGCTTGAAGATAGAGAGTTATCCCAGCTTTACTGTAGAGGTACAAATGGAGCAGAATTTGTGTGGAAGTGTCTGAGGATGTTTATCCACCATTCAAACTATCCTGTGTTTCATTCTTGTGTTAATTTTTGTTTTCCATCCTCATCCAGGGAGATAAGCCACAGCTCTATGGGTTATAAACTTCTTGATTATATTACGTAAAGTAGACAAAGAGACTTCTAGATCTCTGGAGATAGGTCTTGTATCTTTGATATGTTTATATTTTTCAAATATTTTGCGTCTTAAGTCCTCAGACACTCCTCAGCTCTTCTTTCTCTTCTTCATTCTTGGTGTGACACACAAAGACTCACAACACAAAGGTTGAGTCAACTTTTACACATTCTAACTGGTGTCAGGTGTGATTTCTATATTACCAGCACCTGTGACTCACCACAGCTGAGTTTAAATAAGCACCACCTGCTTAAAATTAAATGATCTACCCACAATTCTAAAAGGGTGCCAATAATTTTGCCCCTTTCGGCCCATTTTTTTAATTTTGTGTAAAATTGTGTCAATTTTAGCTTTTTTCTTCATCTTTTTGTTCGTTTTTCCAATGCACATCAAGGAAGTAAACGCATTCATACCAACAACATTTGTAATTGCAACAATTTCTTGAAGAAATTGCATATTTTCTGGAAAAAGTTCCAGGGGTGCCAATGCTTCTGTCCATGACTGTTACAAAAGACACCAATATTTTTGATGAATATGATATTCAACTGATTGTTAAATGTGTGCCTCAGAACAACAAAGATTAAATACACAAAGCAGGGGTCCTGAAGCAGCATTTGCATAGTACCACTATTAGCAGGAAAGGACACTGTATGTTATGACTTAAATCTCCACAAATTGTTCACCAATGCTCTTATGTAAGTGGCATGAACTTTAAACAATTTGTTCAATGCACAATCCAGTCTACACAAACAGATTATTTTCAGCAAAGTTGCTGTATTGCATTTTGTTTGTGTGAAGTAACAGCACCAAAGGGCAGAAGAGCGGAGCTGAGCTGGGCATACAGTGTGTGGTGAAGCAGCCAGAGACATTAGGGTTACTATAGGGTTACTGCATCTGTTCTGCCTCTGTGAGCTCTATCCTCAAACTTAGCAAAGAAACTCTGAGACATGCCCATTTGCAGTTGATTGAATCACTCTTTTGGAAAACTAAATGTCATGGCTCCGGCAGGCACATGAAGAGATGTAGTGGTTTCACTTCAGTAAGGAGCTTGTGTATACACAGTCCCTATGTATCACATACAGGTAATGTGTAAGAGAACAGCAGAGACACAGAGCAGGGGTGAGCTTTAGCATGCTCAAACAACATTTTCAACGCTCAGGCAAAACAAGCATCCATATTCTTTGACTTGATATCAAGAGTGAA
>RPOG01004161.1:0-17405 GCA_008086565.1 Thalassoma bifasciatum
ATTCAATTTTTAGAGTTTAATTACTGTGGATACTTGTCAGGACGGTTGCACCACCTGACATTTTGGGGGTTTGAGGAACCAAAACACAAAAAAACATGTTATATTTTAATAGTTTAAAGATGTGATCAAATAACACAGGTTTCATAGAATAAAGAAATACATGTGATGAAATACTCAATTCATGATGGAAGGAAATATTGCACTCAGACACAAAAAAAGGGGACGTCACCTCATTGACCCATAAACAAACAGACAGACAGGTGGACGCGCGGAAACAATTTTTAGATAATAGTCAAAAGGGTAAATGTAAAAGTCCAGCAGTTGAGATAAAAAGTTAAATTATGAAGAAAAAACACAAAATATTGAGAAAAAATGTACAATTTTAAGATAATTGTCAAAGTCATAGGATGGAAAGCCAAAATTATGACATAAAAATTCAGAATTATCAAGAAAAATAGTCAAAATGTGGGGAAAAGGAGTCAAAACTTTGAGATAAAAGTAGAAATCTATGACGAAAGCCACTTCATGATAACAAGTCAAATTGCTGAGATTAAAAGTCAAAATTTTAATAAAAAAAGTCAAAATTTTGAGAATAAAGTTAAAAATTTAAGATAAAAAATCCAAATGTTACGATATTCAATCAGCCAATGAGATGATAACAAGTCAAATTATGAGGTAAAAAAGTCAAAACTTTGGGATGATAAGTCAAAATTTGGGCATTATTGCTGGAACTTTGAGATATAAGTCAAATTTTGAGTTGAGAAGCCAAAATCATGAGTCAAAAAGACAAAATAATGAGAAATTAATTCAAAATTTTGAGTTCAGTTGGTGTTTTGAGATAGAAAGTGAGATTTTGAAATGAAAAGCCCAAATTTTGAGATAAAGGTTGAAATGTTGGGTTGAAAAGTCAAAATTAAGTGGAAAAAAAAGCCAAAATTTGGACTGAATCAGGGAAAAACAACACCACAACAAAGAGTTTCTGTTTTTTATTCTTTAACTGGTAGAGACAGGTTTTCATGGTTCCCTGTGAGAATCTGACAAAAATCATGTAGATTTGACTAAAAAGAAAAATCAACAGTTTTTGAGTGAAATGCAAAGGTATCGTTGTGTTTCAGAAACAGTGGGTGTGTGAGAGCAGAGAGTCACTGCAGAGTGCTGCATGTGTGTGTGTGTGTGTGTGTGTGTGTGTGTGTGTGTGTGAGTGTGTGTGTGTGTGTGTGATAAAGTAGCCCAGTTAATCAGGTAAATAGGCCTGTAATGAAGTGTGTTTGTCTGACGGTGTGCCAGCCCAGCATCGAGCCGTCCCACTGAGACTCTCCTCTTTCTGTCTCTCTGCTGCAAACACACACACACACACACACACACACACACACACACACACACACACACTCACACCAATCCACTGGAGACAGATTGGATTGTGTCTAATGCATATTGCATTTTCCCTGACAAGATGCCACTGCCCAAATACAGTAAGTGCTCGTGTTTTCTCTCCTGTCACTGGAGACGAGCAGAAACGTCTGAGAGGAGAGAGAGTCCACAAAGATCAGGGCTGAAATCACTCACACACACACACACACACACACTTCCTGTTTCTGCCATTATCTTCAACACGGGGGATGAGAGCTGAGAGGAGTTTAGTTTTTATGTTTTTTTATGTTTCTGATGTGTTTTCCCTCATCCAGCACTGACAGGAGCCGAGATTAGGATTTACTTTTTTTCCCCTCTTCCTCCCTCTTGTTTCTCCATTTTCTCATCTAATGAAACAGCATGAAACTCAGATATAATTTTGTTGCTGTGAAACATGTGCGATGTGTAAAGTATCTTATATCTTGTACACAGCCGCGGGAACACATTCTCAGCAGGGGGTGCTATGATAAAAACCCAAAAACAAAACTGCAATTGACTTCGCAACTCGCTGCATCGATTAAAAAACATGTCGGCGCGGAGATCTACAGTATATTTCTTTGTGGTGCATTCAAGTGAGTTCGTAAATTACACTACACCAAGTAGCTTTGTGAACATTTTCCTTTACATGTAAAAATTGAAACAAATGCAAAAGCATTATTCAATACAAATATTTGAAAACTATTTGATTTTTTTCTTAAAGTAATTTTTCCATATTTATATTAAACTGAAAGGGGAATTTGTCATATTTCCATCAATTTTCATTCTACATTAGTACTGTAAAACCCTTTGGTAATACTCATGGAGGTACAGGGGTCCATGAGGGATATTTCCATTGAGGTAGTTTGGTAAAAAAAAAAATTGATTTATTTATAAAAAAAAATTAATATAACTTTTCTATAGTTGTTTTCCAGTAAATGGAGAATATTTCATGTTTCCATCAATTTTTTTCCACATCAATGCAGTGAAATCTCCAGTTATGTTATGTCCAGTTATATACACATCAATTAGATTTGTTTGCACAAAGATTGAAATACACTCACTCACCTGCTCCTTGTGCTTTCAGTCCGTCTATAGCAGCAGTGAAATAATAGGCTGTCATATGGATTTTCTGCTGTAATCACAGGTTAAAGTAGCAAACATCGGTGTAATCTAATCCCTGTTTGTCTGTAAAGCCTCTTTCACTCAGGACAGTGTGTTATTCTGCGGACGATGATCTGATTTTGTGTCTCGTTGATTCGTTGGCAGCAGCAGCCGCTCTGCAGACTCTGCCAGCTTCTTCTTATATCCTTCATTTGCATGCTGATTCTGTGCTCACTTTTAGAAACTGGCTGTCATTATTGGATCTGATTGTCCGGTTCATAAAAGATTATTTAATGACAGTGTTTTGAAAAGTGTTGAGACATAATGAGAATAATTGAAGGAGTGTGAAAACACAGACCTTCCTCTGCTCCATCACACTCTCCTGAGCTGTTTTCCTCCTGTGTTTCCAGCTTCATTAGTATTCAGACATATATTCCTCAGAAATACTAAAAGCCACTTCCAGCAGAGCTTGAGTGGCAGACTTTAAATGCGTCTCTATATGCCTTTTCAGCCACAGTGGGAGGGGGCAGGATTGTTCTTGCTGAAAGCCTGCCTTTAACTTTGAGTCCTATAATCACAATCGCAGCAGAGCCGAGCCGCAGCCTTTGTGTCAATGATTTCTTAAGGTCAGGTACCAATTACTGCCACAAATGATTATGATTCTGCTCAGACTGAGACAGACTCCAGGTTCCAGCCACTTTCATCTGGACTGACTTGATTTATTGTTGTTTCTGCTGTGAACTCACTCTGTTGTCAGATTTCATCCATAAATATTTGCTGAGGACAACAACAGCTTTAACAGGATCAATAAACTTCAATCAACACAAAGAGGCAAACAGAAGATTAGCATTTAGGTTTTTAAGGAGTTAGAAAAGAACTCTGGAAACGTTATGTACAAGCAAAGACGTGAAAAATGTCTTATAGTATCTTTAATCTAAACTCTAAATTCAGAGTTTCCAGGTAAAAGTGGAGGCTGGATAAAATATGGTTGAATATTAAAGGACATGATTTGATTAAATTCAATGTGCTACAGTAAAATTATTGGTACTTGTGTTGGAAATTTGACTTTTGCAATGAAATGGAACAATGATTTTTGAAAAGTGTGAGATACCAGAGTGAAACGAGCTTTTAAGAAAAGATATTCAAGGGTGAAACAGGCGCTAAGGGCTTAAAAAACGCCAACCTGAAGGAGAAAACATGTGTTAAAGGCTAAAACAGGAGATAAAGGCTAAAACAGGAGCTAAAGGCTAAAACAGGAGCTGAAGGTTAAAGCAGAAGCTAAAGGCTAAAACAGGAGCTAAAGGCTAAAAAACAAAAACCAAAGGGCTAAATATGAGTTGGAGGCTCAAATATGTGCTTAAGGCTAAACTATGTTATGTTTTTGAGAGGTGAGCAAGGGCTTATGGGAAGTGTAGTCTTTATCACTTGGTCTGTTCCTGAAGTTCTTCCAGCTTCTTTAAAGAATAATCAGCAGTGAAAAGTTGATGTGTTGGATTTTCCTGGAAAGATAGAAACACTTCAGTTGTTCTGACTTTGCTGAGGATGATTTATTATCCAGGTGTGAAGATGAAACTTCCCGCTCAAAGATTCAGGAGCAGCAGAAACAGAATCTTTTCTTTATTGACAGTTTATGATAATTTAATAATCACTAAAATAGTCTGTTTGGTGTCATCAGTGTTTGGTTGAACCTGACAGGGCTTTGTTTCCTCTTTGTGTTGGTTAAATGTTGAATGAAGGTGAAGGTGAAGGTGCTTCTGTAGTTTATCTTCACAACATGAACGTGGTGTTGATCTGTTTTGGTGTATAACAGATCTCATCTTTTAGTCTGGACCTGATGATGAGCTCTGAGTGTCTTTGTGTTTGTTAAAGGGCAGAATTTGTCTCCATCCTCAAGGTCAAACCTCTGTTTCCAAGCGTTGGTCTGTGTTTACGTTTGGCTGTGAGCTGGATAAACGTGTTTCCGTCTGAGAACACGACGTACACTCGCTCTCTTCTCTCTTCTCTCTGCTGAGCTGCTGACATTTGTAGAGCTGTTGTCACTGAGTGAGATAATGAGATGTACAACTGCAGCCTGCAGAATATTTTCCTCCTCTTATCACAAAGTGTGAATCCAAACAGAGACGACGTCTTCAGAGTCATGATGAGGAGGAAACGCTTCTTTTTCCTTTTCCTCTCCACATGATGCTGGAGTTTCGGGAACGTCAGGCGTCGTTTGTGCTCCTGTCTTCAGTCAGGATGATGATTTTAAATTCCCCCAGCATTATTTTCCTTCCCCTCCTGCCCACGGCGCCAAGCGTAACCCTCATTTACCTCCGTCTTTCCCCCGCCCTTGTCTTTCCAGCTTCACTCCTGGCTGTAAACGGGTGATAAGCACCTTCGCCGGGACATTTATCTCTGAAATGACACCTCAAGGTCTGCCCTGACTAACAGGCCGGGGCTCACTGCGCATACAGACTCAGGACAAACACAGGGAAAGGTGGGGAATGGAGGAAAGCAAAGACAAAGGACGGAGAGAAGAAGAGAGAGAGGTTAGAGAAGAGGAGAGAGAATTAGGAACGGAGGGAGATTAGAGAGAGAGTCAGAATGATACAGAAATCTGCATTTAATGACCTCAGACTTCTCTTTTTTTAACATATTCTTCATTAAGTGGTCACAAGAGAGTTATCAATCCTGACCAATCAACAGCAGACTTTGTCTTTCAGATAAATACTAAACATGGAGACTAAAAGCAGATCCAGCACCACCCAAACAAACAGCTCATTAAAAAAACAATATGTAACTGAGAACACCTCATGTTACCTAGCCCCAAAGTTATTTGGTGTTTAGACTTTCCTCTTTCCCAGAATTCATCAGCATTTATGAATCTGACCTCTATTCAACAAATAATTATTTCACTTTGCACAAAACTGCATCACGATGGTGATGTTAGTCTAACGTTAAATCTGTTTCTTTTGGAAGTCCATTTCCACCAGCTAGAAAAATGAGAATTAAAACTTGGATTTGTTGAAAATCCTTTTCTTGCCCATATTAGGTCCAATTTTTAAGATCGTTAGTCAAAGTTATGAAGAAAAAAGTAAAAACTTTCGAGATAAAGAGTCAAAATTTTGAGATAAGTTGAAATTATTAGATAAAATGTCAAAATTTCTATAAAAGTCAAACTTCTGAGTTGAAAGGTCGAAATCCTGAGTTGAGAAGTCATGATTACGAGGACAAAAAGTCAAAATTTTGACATTTGAGTCGATATTTTGAGATGGAAAGCCAAACTTTTGAGATAAAGGTTGAAATTTTGGATTGAAAAGTCAAAATCATGAGGAAAAAAAGGCAAAAACTTTAGACTTGATTTGGGGAAAATCACAATATCACAGCGATGCCAGTTTCTACTTTTTGTTTTTTCAACTGGTGGAGATGAGTTTTTCATAGTGTCCTGTGAGTTTCTGACAAAAACACAATAGTTTTAGTTTGAAATGCAAAGATATCGTCATGTTTCAGACTCTAATTTACACAGAAACTGTATTTTTGTCGACCTAAAAAACGACCTTCACACTAGTTTTTTTTTCTGAAACACTTTCTCACTGTTGTGGTGTAAAGAGCAAACCAGAGTTTTCAGTAGAAACACTGACGTCACCTTTTGCAGTTTCAGTGCTATAATACATGAACCGAACAACAACTACAGTAATAATGGACAAAAAAAAATGCAACACTCCTAAAAAACTGGAGATGATGATATTGTTTATTTCACTGATGCAGATTTAAGTGAGAGCTGTGTTCTGCTTCGACCTGAGGTCAGAGTTTCATCTTAGTTTTCTCATTAGAGTGGACTCATGCAGATTGTTTGAGCACCAGAAAGTTTTTCCACTTATAGAAAAACCAGAAATCCATCAACGCTCAGATTTTCAGCTCATAAATGACACTCGTGTTGTACAGGCACTGTTTTTCTATTTTTCAGATAAATGTGTTTCTCTGAAAATCATACCAAAAACCATTTTCTGAATCTTTCTATGTTTCAAAATGTGAATGAGTTTCTCTCACACACACATTTGGAGGCTGGTAGTAAACGCTCTCTGACTGTGGATGTGCAAACCTGCATCAGTCACCACTTCACGCCTCTGCTCTACATCTGTGCAGCTCTGCAGCTTTTTCATTAAAGCAGCAGCTGCACCTGCACTTCACCATCACAGCTAATGTTTCCATTTCACCGCCACAGTTTCTGTTAGTGACCAGAGACACTTCATTTCTGATGTATGCAACATGTGCACGCTCTGAGAGATCAATCATCTGTGGGGTTTCCTCCACAAAGAAAAAAGCTCTGGTCCTNAGCAGAAACCAGTTCTTGATTCACATCCTTTGTCATGAATGAGTGTGTGAAAGTGAAACCATGAGTCTGCTAATCCTGCAAAGACTGAAAATTCAGGTCTGAGTTTTCTGTGAATAAAGAGAATCACTGAGTTCAAGAGTCAGAAAACAGCTCTGAGTGCAGCGTTGATTCAATCACACGTGGAGCCGCTCTGAATCAAATATTCTACATTAGTTTTCTTAATCTGGTGAAGCAGAGCTGCATGAATACATCCCTCACTTCAACTCACACTCCAGACTTTTCTGCATGCCTCTGTGTGTGTGTGTGTGTGTGTGTGTGTGTGTGTGTGTGTGTGTGTGTGTGTGTGTGTGTGTGTTGTTTTCAGCCTTGGGAAGCATGTGAATTACTCTGATTCCACTTGAAGCTGAAACATGTTTGAACTGTGAGCAGAAAATGCTCTTTTCTCACTCCAACAGTGAAAACAGTCTCTTGTCTTTCGTCCTCTTCTGCTTCTTCCTCCTTTTGTCTTTATCTTCTCTCTCGCTTTGGAAAAAAAACGTTGAATCGTGCAGAATAATGAGTTTATTATCTCCTGCTTTATCTCCTGTGTCACATGTTTCTGCCGTTCGGCTTCATGCACAGTCCTGAGCTGAGAATTGGGTTTATTTTCTGCTCTCGAATGGATTCATCCTAATTTCTCTCTCCTCGCCGCGTTCGCTGAGATGATGGTTTTTGCGGCGAGGACGTCCTGAGTGATTGGAGGTCATGTGGACTGAATTTTAATTCCCGTGCATGCAGGCTGGGTAATTTTTCTGCACACTTGCGGGAGTGTCTGAGTGAAATGTTCTGGCCCGTCTCCTCTCTTCTCTCCCGCTGAGCAGATTTAAGTTTCCTGCCGTTAAAGATGGCGCTCTCCTGCTGCCGGCGCCTGGAGACAGACGAGCATCAGGCTGACAGTTCGGACCAGTTTGGGAGCAGAAACTGATGAAACTCAGCTCCACACGTTTATTCAGGGAAAGGAAAAGCAGTGAGGAACATACTGAGGGTTCTTACACAGAAAACCTAGAATATAACTGACCAAGTCTCCAGTCATGGACAACACGTGGAAAATGAGAAAAAAAGGTCAAACACAAATGTGCAGGAAAATTATTTATCCATCCCCTGCTTTATGAGTGAATGAAAACGACATCTGTGCTCTAACTTTATCACCATGGCATCATTGAGGCCACAACGTTTTGCCCAAAAACACAAGAAACGAAGTAACTTTTGTTACCGTTGTTGTTTTCCAGTTCACTCATGGAAATTTGAAGCGGCTGTGTGCAGTTTGAAAGTGATCACGACTGTTGAGGAATTTTCTGGAAGCTTGACCACTTGAAGAAGAAAACTCAGGAGACTCAGATGACTTAAGTTGAAAAGGTTTATGTAGCTTGATCGAGGAGAAGAAACAGACAGTTCACTTGGATGTGCAGTGTAGTGCAGAGTCAATTCTGCCAGACCTCTCTGTGTGTTCAGTATTTATCATTTCTGATGTTTATGTCTGTTTATGAGACCAATCAGTTCAGCTTAGGATGTCCCTCTCATCCTGATACAAGAGAAACAGTCCTCACTATGGAAGAATACAGGAATGTGTGTATCTAAGGCCCGATACAGGCTGTGACTATGTTTGAGACATACAGAGGAAATTAAAGGAATAATTGTGTAGAATAATAAGGAATTAGGAAAATTCCATGACAACGATAAAACCCCATTTTTATGAATTTGCCTGATCATAATCTGTGATGTAAGAAGGGATTATCAGCGCCAAAATAGTTTTTTTCTAAATCATAATTCTTAGCTTCCCAACAAGACAGAACTGGTCAAATTGGACCAGAGTGACTTACGACTCACAGAGGTTTCTATGACAACACCAGACTGTCCGACGAAGTTTAGCAGTGAGAAAAGAAATCTGAAACACGGACTAAAGGCTAAAACAGTCTCTAATGTGTTTGTGCTAATGTTGATTCCTGTCCACATGCAGCAGTTATTCTGCAGTGATCTGTTCAAACCTGAGAGTCTATCAATAAAATGAAGAGCCAGGTTACGTTTGCTCTGCTTGGTGAGGTTGGAGTTGGTAGATGAGCTCTGGTAGGACACAACCAGGATTCACTAACGTTACAGACACGTCTCAGAGCACCGAGCTGTGAGGAGCTAAACTAAATGTAGCTGGTTACTAAACTCCACTACAAACCTACAGCATTTGATTGTTGTTGCGTTTCAAACAACAATAACACATTACTTCATCATCAAGGTGTATCCAGTTAAGAGTCATCGTCAATGAAGAAAATTAGACTTGAAAGTAAGATCTGATCCCAATCTGTCTTTCAAAACAAATACGCGTCATTTCCCACTCCAGTTTGCATATGTTAGCATTTCCACTGAAAACTCTGGCTTGCTGATGCATGGTAACGGTGAAACTGTTTCAGAAAAGTGCACTCCGGAGGTCGTTGTCATAAGTTTCCATTTTAAGTCAACTAAAACCCAGTTTCTGTGGAAACAAGGGGCCAAAATGCAATGATGCCTTTGTGGTTCATCCTAAAAAAAAGCTTGCACTGCAAAAAACTGAAATCTAAGCAAGTTATTATGTCTTATTTTTAGTAAAATCTGTCTTATTATTCTTGATTTGAGCCACATTTACTGGACAAGGTCAAAAAAATGTCTCATTTCAAGACAAAAATGAGGCATCAATTGCTTGTAACAAGTAAAAAAAAATCAGCCAATGGGATAAGATAAAGGATTCTTGTTTTAAGACATCTTTCTAATTTCAAGAAACTTTGATTTTTTTGACTTGTTACAAGCAATTTACACCTCATTTTTGTCTTAAAAAACTTGAAATAAGACATTTTTATGACCTGGTCTGGTGAATGTGGCTCAAATTAAGAACAATAAGACAATTTTTACTACAAATAAGACAGAATGACTTGGTTAGATTTCAGTTTTTGCAGTGTAATGAACCCTTCTTGAAAATCATAAACCAGAAAAAGAAACCATTTTGTTTTTGTCAGATACTCACAGGATACTATAGAAGCTCATTTTCGCCTGTTAAAATAATAGAAATGAAAAACTGGTGAGACAATAAAGTTAAAATTAGGAGGAAAAAGGTCAAAATTTTGACCTTGTAAATGTCCCAGTCTGGGTAGAAAAGAACAAATCCAGAGAATGAGAAGGACATGAGGCTGTGTTTGTGTTTGACATGATGAAAATAAATAATCTGGGTGTGAACCCTGATGCTGCAGGTGGATGTAGACAGACTCACAGAGAAACTGGTTTTGTTGACTCATTTGTTGAAAATGCCGGAGAAGCGGGAGTATCAAGACGGAGATTTGTCTGAGGATGTTTCCCCTGAGAGGAGCAGATCCTCCTGCACTTTAAAACAATCTGTTCCTTTCTTTTTTTTCCACACTACTTAGAACATTACGCCGCTGCTCCCTAATCCCCATTTGTAATTAAATGTGTGCTTCCGAGCTGTGCTGGGTTATGTAAACCCTGACTCTCATTGTGGCACGCCATGCATTATGGGAAGGATGGGGACGTGTAGCATCCATCTTCCTCTGCTTCCTGTGTCTTGCGTCTCATTTCATTCTCTTTTTTTCTCTATTTCACTCCAACACACGCAAACTCTCCCTCGTCCTTCTCTGTGGCTTCCTCTCTCTCTCGCTCGCTCACACACAGATGCACACAGCGAGGGAGCAATAGAGACTGAATACTTAGAGGAAATCAAGCCTTCACTGCTCGGCCATCTGAGAAATTGACAAGTCTCCAAACCTCTGAAAGCAGGGAGGAGCTTTCCCACTGAGACCGACCGACTCTTACCTTTCAGAACGTGGAAAAAATACAGAGTACTTTGGCTTTTGTGTGGCTTTCAGGAGCAGGAATACCCACGAGTTCAGGTGGAATAAAAGAGCATAAATGAACATATTCATACAGCATTTTTACACTCCACAAACTGGAGTCTGTTTTTATCACACTGATTGTTTTTCCATTTGTCAACATTATATTTGCTCTTTTTTTTCTGGTTCATATTTTTATTGTTTCTTTTCATCCTCACCCTCAGGCGTCACCTTCTCTTCCTCGCTCTTTTCTCTCATCCCCACCCTCTTCATCGCTTAACAGGCGAAATGAAAATGTCCACAACAGCCGGCTGTCTTTGGCTCTGCTGCCCCCTAATGGTCCTGAGGTTTACTTCACACACCTCTGAATGCAGCTTTATGTACAGTACAGAGCAGAGTTTTTCCACAAAAGCAAGATATTTACTCTTCAAACTGATACAATTTAATGTTGTTGTTTTATTTTTTCTTTTTGAATGAATTCACTGATTTTTAATTTGATGCTGCAGCCAATCCTAAAAAGCTTGGACTGGTTGATGTTTCCTCTGTTTCCTCCTCTTTCCTTTAACTGGTTCAGTGTTTGTGAACTGAGGACACTAATTGTTGAAGCTTTGGAGCTGGAATTCTTTCACATTCTTGTTGATGAACAACTTCAGTTGATCAACAGTCCCAAAGTCTCTGTTGTTGTATTTTATTCTTCATAATGTTCCACACATTTTCAATGGGAGACAGGTCTGGACTGCAGGCAGGTCAGTCTAGTAGCTGCACTCTTCTACTACGGAGCCACGCTGTTGTAACAGGAGCAGAATGTGTCTTAGTTTCATTGTCTTGCTGAAATAATCAGGGACGTCCCTGAAAAAGACAAAGTGTCTTGGATGGCAGCAGATGTTGCTCCAAAACCTGTTTGTACCTTTCAGCATTAATGCTGCCTTCACTGATACTGGGACAGTTACCCATGATGCCATGGGCAGCGGCGTTTGTGTGTGTTGTTGATGTCTGACTTTGTCTTTGCATGGTAGAGTTTGAACTGTCACTTGTAGATGTAGTGATGAACTGTGTTAACTGACAATGGTTTTCTGAAGTGTTCCTGAGCCCACGTGCTAATATCCTTTACACAATGATGTGGGTTTTTAATGCAGCGCCGCCTGAGGGGTCAAAGGTCACGGCCATTCAATGTTGGTTTTGGGCCTTGCTGCTTACGTGCAGAGATTTCTCCAGATTCTCTGAGAATGAGAAACATTGTTCTTAAACTGTTGGACTATTTGCTCACGCAGTTGTTGACAAAGTGGTGAACCTGGCTCCATCTTTGCTTGTGAAGGACTGAGCCTTTTGGCAGTTGTCTTTGTAGTGAATTCATTTGAATAAAGGTTAGAAAGGATTTGAAAATCATTGCTTTCTTTCTTGTATTTAGGTTTTACACAGCGTCCTCCCTTCACTGGAACATGAGTTGCAGAGATGATTGCTGAGGAGAACAGAGCTGGTTCCTGGAGTTTATTGCTGCTTCTTATGCAGACAGCAGCTGTGTTGGACTGAGGCTTTTCCATCTCGGGCTCCTGTTAAAGTTTCCTACTGTATTCCTCATTTGCATATCCGGTCTGTTCAAACACAGCTCAGCAGGTTTACCTGATGTGGAGGAGTTTACATCAGTTCTTCGCTGTTTCATTTGTTCAACATGTTGCTCGAGTTGCTGGAAATGAGGCAGATCAAAGATCCCTGCTACAAGGACTCAGAAATCTGCAGGAGTGAACCCACAGGGAAACAGCTCACTCTCCCCACTCACTGTCTCTAAATCTACATGTATTTCACATCTGAGAAGTTGGGAGATGTTGAGATTTGAGGTACAGATTGGAGTTTATGCATTTGTCACAGGAGATCCCTCACTCACATCCAGATTCTCTCCCTAAAATTGTGCATTTGTCAAACTGTCCTGGCACCTGCGGTCGTTTCACTCTTTCATGATTTCATATCCTACCTCCCGTGAAACCAGCTGCTGTTAAAGTTGATGTGATTCTGGCAGACGTGGAGGAGAAAAGTGATGAAAATACAGAGCGGAGAGAAGCCTTTCAGTCGTTAACTCACATTTTAACTACTCACACCTGAGGTTGTCATGTTTATTTTTGCAGTATCAGTGCTGTAAAATGATCCCATATCAGGTTTTTGCTTCAAAGCAAACATGAGAAAACAGGCGTGTTCTCACATCTCAAACTCAAAGCTGTCACATGTGAAGAAGCGGCGATGGAGGATTAAATAAAACAAAGATGTGACAAGCAACATTACTGACTTTAACAAGCCATAGCTGCAAATGTGATGCCTCATGTAGTTAGTACTTTACGCCAGGAGATAGCAAACGTGTAACAATGATATTTTTATGGGTTGCAGAAAATGAAAACCCAAAATTCAGTGTCTTTGAAGGTTAGAATATTATGTATATCAATACAAAAGGAGATTTTAAAGAGAAAAGAGCTTTGGAAAGTTTTACTTCTTTCTGACTTTTTTTAAGTTTCCACCCATTTTTTACCAATTTGTCACTTTTCACCAATTTTCTACTTGACAATTTTCTACGTTTTCACATTTATCTCACCAATTTATGTTGCTTTAGTCACTTTTCACTCATTTCTTGCCACTTTTGGATTATTTTTTGCTACTTCCTGACTATTTTCCAAGTTTTCTCCCAGCATCCTTGCAAAGTTTTGCTGCTTTATGACCATTTTTTCCACCTTAAACTTATTTTATTGCTACTTCTTGCTTTTTTTTGCTGCTTTTCAAGGCAGTTTTGTTTCTCTGGTTGAAAACATCTAATGCAAAAAATATTGTCTTAGGTATTCTGACTGTTTTTGGATTATAGAAATGTTGCACTGCTGGCAATTAGAATATTGTGATTAAATCTAATTTGCCCAGCTCTAGTGTAGAGTTTGTATTTTCTGCGAGTGCGTTCATGGTTTTTCTCTGCAGGTATTAAGTGTCTCGTCCTCAGCTGTGACAGGCTCCAAACACCCACGACTCAGGTGGAAAATAGATGATTAGCTCAGGTACTTCTGACAGTCGTGTTACTGTAGCGTTTACCCTGAGTCAGTTTACGTTGATCTTTCTTTCTGTTTCCTGCTCTGACTCACTGAGAGTCACTTCACTCCTCTGAACGAGGTTAATGTGTGTGTCGCTCAGCTGTCCACGTCGTCGTCATGTGGTTATGTTTTTGCAGACCGACTCTCGCCTTCCTGCTAAGTTTCCCTCTGAACAGCAGTTTTAGCCTCATAAATCACCGTGAAGCACAATTAATCAAAGCCCCAGAATCCTCCAGGTGAAACTGCAGCTTTGCTCTGAATAACAGCACCTTTACAGAAACATGTCATCATCTTGTGACTTTTAGCAGCCGAGTGTTGGAGCCAACTACGACGCCGCGGCGAGGATGACTCAGACACGTCATTGTTCCTGACCCAGAATGCAGCAGGAATAAATAGTCCAGTAGGATGTTAAGTCAGAGAGCAGACTTGAGATTGAATGTGCAGAGGCTTGTTTCAGACGCTGATTACGTCTGTCACATGTTGATAAAGCTGGACGGATTTACCTCATCCTCCTGTAAAGCCTGTTCAATATGTCTGATGCACAAAACCGCTTACTGTTTCATATTGACACTACATCAGGCCTCAGGCTTTTTGATATCCTGATAAATTCATCTGGGCCTGCTTATGTTGAGCACCGCAGAATATTTGATAATCCCTGAGAGTGCGTGCGCTGACCTCCTGAGTTTCACCGTCTGAAAAGGAAAGTCATTCTTAGAACTGCTGAGTCGCTGCTATTTCCAGAACCTGGGGTGAGACGGGGCGTCGGGATTTTACCAAAGATCAACAAAACACGACAAAACCATCCAGAGAAACTATATTTATAGAGATAATTTGACCAGAGCACGTGTCCACAGTGTGTGGGGTCACAGAGCAGGTCCTGACCAACATGAGTTTACTTTTCTAAGCCTCAGAATCAATATTTAAACCTCTGAGTGAGAATAAAAACCTGTCAGCAGTTTCTGTTTCTCCTGAGCTTTGAGCCTCCTCCAGGTGAAGTAAACGTGAAACCAACGTTAGAAATAAATGAGATCGTTTAAAGCACTGAGAGGATTTTATCATCTTCTGGGCGTGTGCTGTTTAATACGTTTTCTTTGTCGCCTTGAGGCTGTGGTTTTGTTTTTGTGATAAATTAATTGAAGTTAATCTCTACAGTTGGATTAATAAATGCTTCTTAGTTTCATCTGTTTGCACCTTTATCTTTTTACCCTAGACTGATTCTTCACTTATTTTTTGTTCACTTTGCATGAAAATGTTTTTTTTACATTATTTTTATCTGACATCTAATTTATTTTCTCTGTATCTCTGAGCATCTTTAATGTTTGAGAGCAAGTTTCTCCAAATCACTTGACTTTTGTGTGACTGTGACTCGTGTCGGGGCGAGTTAACGAACCTGAACTAACGAGGAGAAAAGGAAGTTGACACTTTGTGTTTTTCACAACTCCTTTAGTTGCTTTTTGTCTTTGCACGTGCTGCAAATGGTTCGTTCGTGAAATTGTCGTAACATGTTCAGAGCTGTTGTGCTTTCAAGAAAAACCCCAATAAAGGCTGGAAGTTGATTCTGTCGCTAGGTTGATCACATTTCCATGTTTTGTACTTTGGAAATCCTCATTAATGTAACTGAATTAGGTCTTCATGCAAAAGTCAGAGTCAAAGTAAATTTTATTTGTCAATTTCTTCACATGTGCTTGACGTACAACGGAAACAAAAATTACATTTCTCACAATCCCTTGCGTGGACAAACATTTAGACATACAAACAGAGATGCTTCAGACCATTGAAAAGACAGAAAGAAAAGTGTTTTTGTAAAACTTTTGCTGTTTGGTGGGTAAGGCTAAAACAGGAGTCAAAGGCTAAAACAGGAGCTAAAGGCTCAAACAGGAGCTAAAGGCTAAAACAGGAGCCAAAGGCTAAAACAGGAGCCAAAGGCTAAAACAGGAGCTAAAGGCTCAAACAGGAGCTAAAGGCTAAAACAGGAGCTAAAGGCTCAAACAGGAGCTAAAGGTTGGAGTTGGTAGATGAGCACTGGTAGGACACAACCAGGATTCACTGAGTTGCCAATAAACTAAATGTAGCTGCTACTAAACTACGCTAGAACCTTGCAAAGTTTGATTGTTGTCACGTTTCAAACATTACCTCGTTTTGAACCAAGAAAAGCAAAGATAAAAGATCTGATCTTTCATTTTTACATGAGTCAGGACAGTTTCTGAGAGTCTGCAGGAGTCGCTGTGATTCAGTTCATCCTCACTTAAAGGCAGATTTCTCCACAAACAAGCAGCATAAAAACATTGATTATTGCCTTTAGAGTAAACAAACATATCGGCCAAAGCCGTTTCTCCACGTTGCTGCCACACACATGAATATGTAACATCAATACTTTCAAGGACTTTGTTTTTTGGCTTTTTTTTTGTTGATATTCCTAATTCCTGCATGTTTGAGCAGCCTCTAAAAATGAAACCAAGAGCAAACAGCAGCCAAGGAAAATGTAAATCCTGACATTGACAACATGTTACAAATGTATGAGCGTCAGCAGGGGGCGAAGTCGTTATCGAGTCAGCGAATCCCTGAGTGATGTTTTAAGGTCGTGTTGTTGTTTCGGGGTCAGAGAGAGAAATCAGCTGTTTATTAAAAGAAGAATCAAGAATGAAGGAGAGGAAAGTCCCTCTGCTTCTAATCAGGTTTTACTGTAACTACACAACAACATTAGAGGCAGAGAGATGTGATTATCCAATAACCTGAGAGGAGGTGGGACTAATGTTATTACTGACTAATGTACTCATGGCTAAATTAGACACACACACACACACACACACACACACACACACACACACACACACACACACACACACACCCCGTATAAAAACCTACTCCTCTGTAAATTATTGAAGTGGTTTTCTTTCACCGGGGCTTTAGACTCAGCTCGCCTTTAAAAGTACAGTGTGGCCTGCTGGGATATTTTTGGTGGAAGTGATGTTGTGTGTGTTTTACCAGCACTTAATTTCTGTATGAGTGTGTGTGTGTGTGTGTGTGTGTGTGTGTGTNGACTGTCATCGCCGTGTTTCATGTGAATGCCTGTCAGCTCGTCTCACACACACACACACACACACACACACACACACACACACACAGCAGGAACAGTGTCTGCTGTCAGAAATCTTTAAAGATCAAAAATCACATCCTCAGCTTGACAGCGAGGATAAGGACATCGATAGAGAATCGCACAGGCTCAGAGTGTGTGTGTGTGTGTGTGAGTGTGTGTTTCTCTCTCTCTCTTCTTTCTCTGAGTGTGTGTGTGTGTGTGTGTGTGTGTGTGTGTGTGTGTGTGTGTGTAAAGAGTGTGTGTAGTGTGTGTATCCACACTGGTAGGAAATGCCTGCACTCGACAGAAGAGGCTCTTGGCTGTGGACGCTTTCCAAAGTAATCCTTACCACGTGATTCGCTCTGGAGACACACGCACACACGCACACACACACACACACACACACACACACACACTCATACAGAAATTAAGTGCTGGTAAAACACACACAACATCACTTCCACCAAAAATATCCCAGCAGGCCACACTGTACTTTTAAAGGCGAGCTGAGTCTAAAGCCCCGGTGAAAGAAAACCACTTCAATAATTTACAGAGGAGTAGGTTTTTATACGGGGTGTGTGTGTGTGTGTGTGTGTGTGTGTGTGTGTGTGTGTGTGTGT